>OX457085.1:50961946-51074111 GCA_949752835.1 Empis stercorea | reverse complement strand
GTTATAAAAGTTACCTTTTATAATTATTTTCTGTATTATTTTCCAAATAAAACACTATTTTTAATATTTTAATAAACTTTTTATTTATTACTATTATTTATTTATTTAACGTTAAATTATTTCTTTTAATGTTTAATTTATAATTTAATTTACGTTCATTTTATTTTTAACTTTCAATTTAAATCTTCGATTTTTTAATTCTTATTTTTGAGTTAAGATAAATGTTATTTTCATTTATGTAATTTAAACTTATTATATAAAACTTTATTAAATTTACTTTTTTTTTTAATAAAAATTCTAACTATTAATTTTAACAACTTTTAATGAATATTATTCTTAATTACTTAGTGTCTTCTTGACACTTCTGAAAAAACTTATTAATTAATTTAATTGGTGTCTATTCGACACCTCCAAGTAAACTTAATTTTAATTAGTTAGTGTCTTCTTGACACTTCCAAAAAAACTTAATTTGGTTACCAAAAAACAGCTATTTTATTTGGTTGAAGAGCTTTTTGGTTTTCCAAAATATCGCATGCGATATTTTGGTTAGCCAATCAGCTCTTCAAAGTAATGTTCTAGTTTAATTTTTTATTATTTAGCAAATTTAATTAATAATTATATTTATTTCAAAATAATTTAGTTAGCTGTTTTTTGGTTGTGAATTGAAGTACTGGGTGCTTCAATCCACAACAATAAATAAAATTATGATAATTTAACGAGCAAAAAAAATTAATACTTTAATATATTTAATAATAATATAACAAAAAAAAATTTCACACAACAAAAAAATATGTATAGCCATAAATACCTCAGATTTCGGACAACCGCTTCCACCTCTGGATATGTCTGGACAGAAACAGCGACCTAGTACCTATAGCAAAGATTTTTTTTGTTTCGTTGTACAAAAAAAAATCCGAAATAAAAGTAGACCACCACTATTTTTAATACAACCAACAAATCTACATAAACTTCTAACGCTGCCGTTAGTAACGCTGGTATCCTTGATGCTGCTCTGCTATTGGGGAATAAATTTTTCTGCTAATTCGGTGGATATTTTTATTTCAAAATTTGAATTCTTTCTGGTGTAAAATTTTACACGTTATCAATATTTTTTATATATATATATTTTTTTCTTTAATTTAATTTTAATAATTTTTTTCTTTTCAGGGCACTCTATTAAATTTATTTATTTTTAATTGTCATACTGATTTCTATATTATCTAGTCTTAGGTCTATTATTATATATATAAAACTTTCAAATAATAAATGCCATATATTTTAAATTTTAACTTTCTTTTTCAATTCAATTCTACATTCTACTCTATTTTCATCTACCTTCTACCCTATATTAATGTTTTTATTTTATTTAAAAAAAAAAGTCGTTCTCGGTTTTAACCGAAATTTCTCCGTCCAGTGTTTTTATTTTATTTTTTTCAAAAAAAAGTAATTCTCGTTTTCAAACGAAATTTCTCCGTCCAAGGGTACAAAAAAAAAGATACAAAAAAACTTTTAAAAAAAAAAAACAAATAAAAAAAAGTAATGGACGAACTCCGCCGTTTAGTATTTTTCGACTCAACAAATAATGCCATTGAATATCATGCCATAGCTACCACCCTACAAAAAAAAGTTCGATTCAACCGTCTGCTGATACCTGTATTGTGACCAGTCGGCAAAAATAAATAAACAACAAAATCGGCGCAGACGAATTGACACAAATAACAGGTATTTTTTTTCTTTTTAAATTTAATAAATATTATTTTAAGTTTTAGGTAATGAATAAACAAGAAAAAAAACACAGTGTCACATAGTTAATAAAAATTAAAACTCACAGTTTTTGGGGTAGTACCATTAACTAACCCCGTAATTAAGGAACTCCCTCGACCGCTTAATATTTTGATTTCCTCGATGGCTTAATTTGTTTACTTTATCAGCTTTTAAAAGAGTCTAGTCTAGGTCCTTGTGTAGTGTAAGAAGAATAGCATCATTTAGTGAACTTATCTTATTATGGATTTTCATACCATTGTCGTAAATTCCCAATTTACCATACTTGATTACAGAAGTAACATCATTAATTGAGAAAATGAAAATAAATGGACCTAAATGACTACCCTGTGGTACACCACAGTTGACATAATGAGGTTCTGAAATTTCAGATCTAAGGCTGTGTGCCAAAGGGTTTAAATTTGTAGTTTAAAATTAAATTATGACTGATGAAATTAAATTACGACACTAGCGTGGTGAATATAGAAAGTCAAAATTTAACGACCTTCCAGACCTCGTTAAATTTGACACTTCAGATTAAATTCTGATTTATTTAATATTCATATATCAGATTTTTTATTTGCGAGCCCTATCTCCATATGTATTGATACATTCCAATATTTTATGATTTTTTTTAATGTTTTATACTAGAATTATTAATAAAAATAAATTTATTTTTTTACAAGAAATTAAAGAAATATTAATAATAATAAAAAAGGATTAAAAAAAATGTTATATCAATTATAAAGTATTGTAATGGATCAATACATATGGAGATAGGGCTCGCAAATAAAAAATCTGATATATGAATATTAAATAAATCAGAATTTAATCTGAAGTGTCAAATTTAACGAGGTCTGGAAGGTCGTTAAATTTTGACTTTCTATAAAAAATTTTAATTTTTTTTTAAAAATTAGAGAGCAAAAAAAAAGAAAAATTTCATCCATCTTTTTTTTAAAATTAAACCAATTGGCACAGCAAACTTGATAGTAAATATTAAAAAAACTCACCAGCAAAAAAAATTTAATTTTTTGTGTCAAAATCTCTTTGGCACACAGCCTAAATTTAACAAAATATTTATCAGATATGAATTTATACACTTAATTAAGAAGTCAGGAAAACTTAATTTTAAAGCATGAGTGTTTTCTTTTATTCATTCTATTTATTCTATTCTTTCCATTCCGTGTTCTTTTATTTATTCGGAATATTCCGAATACAATTTTTTCGTACTAAGTAGAAAGGTAGAATAAAAGGAATATCCTTTATTCTAACCTCAAATTTTGAAGGAAAAATAATTTCTTATAATTTTAACATGACTATAATAATAAGAAATATAATTTAAAACTACAATAGTGTAAATAAATTCTAGCATATATAATTATGTAAATAAAAGAAAATATTTAATTTTACGTATGACAAAAAATATTCCATTTATTCCTTTTTCATTCCTTGATCGAGTGCGTTTGGAATATTCTGACATGACGTCATCAATATTGTTGTGAATTGAGGCACCCTGTGCTTCAATTCACAACGGAAATCAATAAATTTCAAATTAATAAAATTATTAAATTTAATTAATGAAAAACAAAAGTTTCAAATTACGCGTTGCTCGTGCACAGAGAAATAATTTAATTCAATAAATAATAATTTCTCTGTGCTGACAACACGTAAAATTAATTAACCAATCGAATTAAAATTAATTTAAATTATTTTGTTGGAGAAGCTGATTGGTTTTCCAAAAAATTATTGGAAAGATTTTGGAAAACCAAAAAAGCTCTCCAACAAAATAAAATAGAAAGAAAAATGAAAATTTGGGCCAGTCGATCGGATAAAGAAAATTAAGTTTCAATTTTAAATCGTAATTTAATTAAACAGAGCAGTTAAAAATTAAAGCAATTATTCTGCCTAATTAAAAGTTAATCGGTGTTAATTAAAAGAGTTAATTAAAAATCAGAACCGTGATTCTCATATAAGAACAACTAATTTAATTTGCTAGAATACTATTTATATAAAAAATTTATAAAAATCAAATTGTAAAATTTAGATAAGTTTATAATGAAATAGTAATTAAAATAATTAAAAATATATAATTTTGAACAAGTAAAATTGATAAATAAATTTATAGTGAATTAACAAAATTTACTACATAATTATAAATAATAAAGAAAAATTGAATAATTAGTAAAAACTTAAGGTGTTTTATTTAAAAATAAAAGTTAAAGTGAAAATTAAACATTAGTAAAAAGGTGAGATTAAAATAAAGAAATATAATAGAACATTTTTATGATTGTAATTTTTATATTACAACATTGGCGCTGCGGACAGGATGAGAAGTACGTTTCTCATCCAAAAGAATTTAGTGTTCGGTAAAACGGGATAAATGAAAGTACAAAAATAAAAATTTTTATCGCAAATCAAAGTGGACATTAATATAAAAAATCAAAAAAAAAAAATTTTTTTAATAAAGTTAATAATATAAAAAAAAATATATCAAAATTTTTTTTTTAAAAAAAAAAAAGGAAATAGTAGCAGAATTTTAATAAAATTAAAATAAAAACAGTGATAGCAGAAAAGTTGCAGTTGAAAAGTGGTAGCAGATTAAATAAAGGTAGCAGTTAAAAGTTGCAGTAGAATTTTTTTTACAAAATAACAGAAAAAGAAGCTGGTAGCGGAAAAAAAAAAAAAAAAATAAAAGGGGAAATTTTTTTTAAAGTAGTAAGTCATTTTTTTTCTAATAAAAAAAAATATATATAAAAGCACGGGTTGCTAAATATTTTAAAAATATATATATATATAAAATAGAAAATATATATAACAAAATATAAAATCAATTTTTTTTTGTAAAAATAATTTTTTTTAAAATGAATAAATCGAAATCTTTAGGAAGATACGGATCTTCATTATTTTTTATAATTATTATTACTCCAAATCTAATTGTTTTAATAATGGAGAATAATAAAATTTATTTTTTGGCTAATTATTAAATTAAACTTGACAAATATAAAAAATTAAATTAATTAAAATATGAAATTAAATTATTAAAGTAAAATTTATAGAAAATTGATTAAATTTAAATTTGTTAAAATTTTGGTTGAAATAACAAATTATTCGAATAAATAAAAAATAAAAGAAAAATAATGTTAAAATTGATTTAATTAAATTGATCCATTAAAATTATTAAAGTATAAATGTAAAATTGTTAAATTTGGATTTACCTTTTATTGATTTAAAGTAGAAAAGGTATTAAAACAAAAAATATCTAAAAAAAAAAATTGGCCAAAAAATAAAATTAAAATTTTTAATTAAAAAAAAAAATATATATATAAAATAATAAATATATAAAATCCTTAACGAAATTATAAAAATATATATATAAAAAAATCCTTTTTTTTTAAATTCCTAGTGAATCAGAAAAAAAATCTTTATATACAAAGTTAAATAAAATAAAATGCATATATAAAAAAAAAAACCCCTAAAATAATATATGTATAAATATACATATAAAAAAAATGATATTTTTTTTCTTATATACTTCCAAAAACCTTAACCTATCCTAATAGTTAACCTAATTTCAATTTTTCTCTCTTCAATAAAATTTTAAAATAAAATAGGTATATAATAAATAAGATTGGGGTACACATACATAGGTATATATAAAATAATAAGTAAAAGT
Organism: Empis stercorea; assembly: GCA_949752835.1. Taxonomy (NCBI): domain Eukaryota; kingdom Metazoa; phylum Arthropoda; class Insecta; order Diptera; family Empididae; genus Empis; species Empis stercorea. Next base: position 51,068,677 of record OX457085.1, on the reverse strand, counting down.
TTTATACCTATACAATGAAAAATGATAAATTATTAAACATTATTATCACATATTATATTTTTATTTGTATACATAAAAGTTTTTTTTTTTGTTCTCTAAGTATAAATTGCAAATTTTGCGTTGTTATCAATTTGTAATTTATAATTTTTATATTAAAGTTTTTTTTCTCTTACGTGAAATATAATATACATAGAAGTGTATTATTATCAAAGTAAAATCGACATAAAAATAGGGTAACAAAACTAATTACGGTGAAAAGGGTTAAATTTATTTAATTTAACACAAAACTGTATACAGAAAGTGCAAAATAAAATTGTGCACTAAGTTGACACAGGGCTGTGTAAAAATAAAGAACTTAATAAAAAAAATTTTTTTACATAAGTGTTAAAATTTTTTGATAAAAATTGGTTTTAATAACCAACATTTTTTTTCGTTACCCTATATTTTCATTTTATATTAAAATTTCATTCATTATTTTTTTGTTCGTAATGACGAAAATTATATATACATATATATAAAATGATATATATATATATTTTCAATTTACATTTGTTCATTTTTATATAAAATATTATTGTCAACTTAAATTGATATTAATATTAATATTTTAAATGACGTACGTAAGTTTCATTACAGCAAAACGCGTTTTTTTTGTAAAATCATTTAAGGATTATATTATGAACATTTATAAAACATTTTTTTTTGGAAATGAATAAAATATTTTTTGCATAATTTTAGGAGTTAAGAAACTTATATTTTTTGAGACAAACATTTTAATCAACAAACAAATACTATTTTTTATTGTTGCATACTTTTAGGAAATAAAAGAGTATCTTATTTTAAATAATATTATTTTAAAATGATTTTCGTTAAATAAAATAAAATAAATAAATGAAATTACATAAAATTTTTATAAAAAAAAAATAAAATAAATTTTTTCGACCCCTAAAATATTTTTTAACAGAAATTTTTATGAGAAAAAAATTCAATAAAATTTTTTTTTATTCAATAAAAAAAAAATGACCCCTAAATCGTAATAAAAAAAAAAGGGCATATATAAATTATTGTTGTTGTTTAAAATTTATTTTATTAACTAATGTCGCAAAATTCAAAACCCCCAACGTTGGCGCAATCAATTTTAAAATTTTCAAAGAGAATATCAACATTTTCATTTTTAAATTCAAGTCCGGAATTTGAAAATTCGGACGAACAAACTAAAACAAACGTAGAAAATATAGAAGCGGAACCAAATTTAGAAGTATTGGATAGAAATAATTTTGTTGATTTTTTACATCAAGTACAAGGAGAACGAATATCAGAAAATAGAAAAAGTTTTAGAACATTGAGGTCAGGAGTAAAGTATAACAGAATTGGCCCAATACGGAAAACAAGAAAAACTAGAAAAAATAAAGTTATAATTGCCAAAACGGAAAGAAAAAGTTTGAATATAAAAACAAGTGACAAAATGAATCCAATAAACGACCCCCATTACTTTAATTTCCAAAAATCAAATAATACTAATAGAACAATAAATAAACCGGGACCATCAGGATTAAACTCGACCCCTATTCCACCACCACCACCAATTGCACATCGAGATGAATACGTTGCGGAAAACTTTACAAACGACAACTCGTATCATTTGGAACCAACATTGTTACCAGTGGAAAAAATAATAAAAACATTTTTAGTACAAGTTCCAACATTTTCGGGTGTAGGGTTGGACATTGAGAATGAGTTGAACAATTTTCTCGAATTAGCTCATCAAGCGTACGAATTGACCATAGATGAACAAAAGGGAATATTATTAAGAATTTTAATAACAAGTAAACTGACTGGTGCAGCCAACGCACTTTTCAGATATGCCAACGTTGAAAACTTTAACCAATATAAAGATATTTTACGTAATCGTTTCATAGAGAGTAAAGATATGGCTACATTAGCATCAGAAATGATGGGAATGTACCAATACGAAAACGAATCAGTGGAATTATTTGGGGAAAGAATAGCAGAAAAATTGGCGGCATATAGAAATAGAGTCAATGAAAGGTATCAAAACGAGGGACGAGCCTTAATAAACGAAATGGAAATAACCGCAAAAAGAAAATTTTGAGGAGGACTGCGTTCATCAGAATTGAAACAATATTTAATTTTTAAAAACCCCGAAAACTTAAGAGTGTCCATAGGAGCGGCTCGACAGTACTTGAATGAAACAAGGAACTTAGGAAATATAGGGAGTTCGGATAAAAATAGTAGTAATAATCAAGGGGACAAAATGATGAATTTATTAACCACTATGATGAAAAAATTAAATGAAAATGGCGGACATGGGCAACAACCAAATAATAACCGGTTAAATCATGGAAACAATTTTAGAAATAATAGTAATAATAATTATTTCCGGGGAACAACAGGGAATTTTAAATACAACAACAATAATGCGCAATTTACAAATAATAATAATTATAATAATAATAATAAACAATTCTCAAACAGTAATAGCAATAATAATTTTCAAAATAACAATAAGACCCCTAACAGAAATTACAATATGGTTAGTGGTAATAATTTTCCAAACAACAATAAAAATAATACAAGTAATTATAATAATAATTATAATAATAATTACAATAATAATAATAACAATAGGAACAATAATAATGGTAATAATAATAATGGTAATAACAAGGTTCCATTTAAAGGAACAACTGCAAATACGACGATTAAATGTTTTAAGTGTGGTGAACCAAGTCACCTTAGTAGAGATTGTACATGGCAAAGCCAGTTAACACCAGTGCAATGCACTAATTGTGGAATGAATGGACATGAATCCACTCATTGTTTTAAACTACGTTCGGGAAATAATAATTTTGCAAATCAAAGGATACTCGCATTAAATAACGAAGAAAGTTTAGAAAAGACCCCTTGTGATTGGTGTGCAAGGAAAGGACATACAATTTTAAATTGTGAAGCTCGTAAATCCTATGAATCCAAAATGACAATGGTTTCGGGACACGAGGACGGAGTGAACTAAAAGAGCCCAGCTCATTCCTTTCGGAGGGCAAAATAACTTTACAAGAGCCAATAATTAATTTAGGAAAATATTATTGGATAGATCCTGAATTATTTAATAATGTAATAAAAGATAAAGAAGAAAATAATGAAATTAATAAAAATAATGAAAATGAAATTGAAATAAATTATGTTAAGTCGAATATAGGCTCTTGTGAAGGAAAAGTAATAAACGAAACAGAAATCGAGAATAAGAAAATTAAGTTACCAAATGATGGTATTTTGGGGAACATTGCAATGACCCCTACACATGAAGAAAATAAATCGAAAAAAAATTACAAAGAAATAACAGGAGATAAAATACAAATGATTAAAGGGATTTTTAATAACGTGCATATAGTAAACTATAAAAATTATTTATTTTCTAAGGCAAAAAATCTTTTAGACAAAGAGTCTCAAATCTGGAAAGCAACTAAAAATTGTACAGATGATTTTAAAACAGAACAAATATTTATGAATTTAAAAGAAGATATTAACACAAGAATTGTTAAATTAAATAAGGAAGAAAAGGCGAATATTATTATAGAAAACAATGTAGGAGTAATTGTGGAAGAATTTTATTTTGAAGAATATATAGAAGTAAAATGTTTTAATAAAAATGTAGTAGAAGTAGTAGAAGTTATAGAAGTTGTAGTAGAAGAAAATGATTAAAGTACAAAAGTGTGTACTGGTATATTGATAGAAGACGAAATTGTTGGAGATAATAATATTAATGAAAATATAAATAAAGAAATGGAATTTTTTAATAAAGAATTTTGTTTAAATAGTACTAATGTTAATATTGAAAAAGAAGAAAAAATGGAAATAATTTTTAAAACAGCAGACAAAAATAAGGAAATAAAAAATATAGAAGAATTCAAAATAACTGCACGGAAAATAATAACAAATCAAAATAATTAGTTAATTAAAAATAATAATACTTTTATCATTGTATTTCAAATAAATGTTAATACTACGGGTATTAAAAATAAAAATTTTAAACCAAAATTGACCCCTATTCTTAATGTTATTATTTTATCATTAAGAAAATTAAATAATAAAATACTAAAATTAAATCATAGGTATAAAAAACATAGGTGGAAGCGTAAAAATAAAGTATATTAATATTAATTAAAAAATATATTAAAATAAAAAATTTTAATATTAATAAATAAAAAAAAAATTAATAAAAAAAATTTTTTTAAATTTTTTTTGGATAAAATGGAAAGGGGAGCGTGAACGCTCAAAAACAAATAATAGGAATAATATGCAAAAAAAAAAAACTCTTATCCTTATTCCTTAAATTCCTATTCCTTTTCTTAAATTTTAATTTATATATGCATTTTTTTTGTCATAAATTTTACTAAAAATAAAATAAATTTATAATAAAATATATATGCATAAATATAATTATAAAAAATATATATGCATAAATATGATTGTATAATTTTATATAAAACTTTATTAACTTAATTTTTATTAATAAAATAAAACGAAAGGATTTTTATATATAAAAGTTTTTAATGAAACAATAGAATTACTTTTTAAAATAAAATATATATAGTAAATGTAAAATAAAAAAAAAATATATATAATTACAAGAATATAAAATATTTAGACAAAATATATAAAATATAAAAAAAAAAATGTTTAGAAAAAAAATATATACATATATAAAAAGGAAATAAAAAATTTTTTTTATGTTTATAAAAGAAATAAAAATATACAAATACACAAATTTTTTAACAAATATATAGTAAAAATATACAAATATACATGTTTTTATAAAGTAAAAAAAAAAAAATATATATAAAAATATATATATAATTAATTTTAAAATATAAGAGTCGAAGAAAATCTTCGACCCTTATATTTTTTCTAAGAGGGAAGGTGTTGTGAATTGAGGCACCCTGTGCTTCAATTCACAACGGAAATCAATAAATTTCAAATTAATAAAATTATTAAATTTAATTAATGAAAAACAAAAGTTTCAAATTACGCGTTGCTCGTGCACAGAGAAATAATTTAATTCAATAAATAATAATTTCTCTGTGCTGACAACGCGTAAAATTAATTAACCAATCGAATTAAAATTAATTTAAATTATTTTGTTGGAGAAGCTGATTGGTTTTCCAAAAAATTATTGGAAAGATTTTGGAAAACCAAAAAAGCTCTCCAACAAAATAAAATAGAAAGAAAAATGAAAATTTGGGCCAGTCGATCGGATAAAGAAAATTAAGTTTCAATTTTAAATCGTAATTTAATTAAACAGAGCAGTTAAAAATTAAAGCAATTATTCTGCCTAATTAAAAGTTAATCGGTGTTAATTAAAAGAGTTAATTAAAAATCAGAACCGTGATTCTCATATAAGAACAACTAATTTAATTTGATAGAATACTATTTATATAAAAAATTTATAAAAATCAAATTGTAAAATTTAGATAAGTTTATAATGAAATAGTAATTAAAATAATTAAAAATATTTAATTTTGAACAAGTAAAATTGATAAATAAATTTATAGTGAATTAACAAAATTTACTACATAATTATAAATAATAAAGAAAAATTGAATAATTAGTAAAAACTTAAGGTGTTTTATTTAAAAATAAAAGTTAAAGTGAAAATTAAACATTAGTAAAAAGGTGAGATTAAAATAAAGAAATATAATAGAACATTTTTATGATTGTAATTTTTATATTACAACAATATTCTATTCCTTCTATTCCTTCCACAGAATGAATAAAACAAAACACTCAATAAGAAAACTGCAGTTTGACAACTCGTAACTACAAAAAGTAGTGCAGATTTTAAATTTATCATTGCATTCGTTCTTTCGACGTCAAATATGACAGTCTAAACTACGTCAAATATTTTACCTAATTTTTTTTTCGCTGGGATATTCTTGTATATTTTAAATTAGTTAGAAATTCGTATACGATCCAATGTTGAGAGAAAACTATTAATTTTCTTAAAAAAATAACTGGAGAAATTTTTTTAAAAAAATTGGAGAAATTTTTTTTAGAAAACGAGAGAAAATTAAATATAATATTTAAAGCTTTTGAATATTAAAAAATGTAATACTTAATTATATTATAAAAATTTATTAAATTTTTTTTAAATAAATAGAAAAAACAGGAAAACCGCAAATAATAAAAAATGTTAAAATAGTGTCTGCATCATCTATTACGGAAAAAATGACAATTTCAGTGATTTTAATTATACTGATGAAGATTTTAATTTGGAGGTTTTAATTGAAGAAGGTAAAATTATACCATTATTTTGCATTATGTGTTATATATGTTTTTTACAATTTATATTATGGATTAAGTGATAAAATAGCATCTGATAAAATAGAAGAAAACATATCAAAAGGTAGAAAAATTAGATATTTTAAGAAATATTATTTATATTATTTGTATTATGTATTTCCCAGATTTATATGTTCAAGAGTTATGAAGCTGTAAAATATAGTCATGCGCTTTGGGACATATTACACATATAATATAAGAATAGGGTGATACGGCCAATGCTTTGGAAAGTTGCCAGTGAATTAAGTTTTTTTTTTAAACGAATATAAATATTACTATTTTAAATTATAAATTATTTTTACAGACTTGGAAATTAATGCAGATATTGTTAAATTATTGAAAAAATGTGGGATTCAATTAGAACTTCATATTTTAGATTCAGAAAAGTTTGTGCAAGTGGTTCAGCATCCACATCTAGTAAAACATATGCTTATTCGAAATTATTAACCTTTTGGGATGATAAGGCGAAACCGTAGAAGTATTTTCAAATATATAAAAAAAATTAATTAATAATATTGTATTTATGTTATTTAATGTTTAGCACCAAACTTCTATGCAATTCTCAACACCGGATTTTACTAGAAAAAGACAATAAAATTGTCTAGATGAAGATATTGAAATAGAACCGAGTGGGAGTGAAAATATTCAAATACAGTTTCTGGAAATAATAAAAAAAAGTAAGTGATGAAAGCTTAAAAGAAGTTCCTGATACCAAAAAGAAATATATTGACTAATTTCTAGCCATGGTGGGTTCTGACATGGCTAAACTTTCAGATAGAGCTGAAAGAAAATTAAGAATTAAAACAATGAGCTTAGTCGATGAAGCCTTAACTGAAGATAATAAATAAAAAAAATTAGTTATAATTTAAATTAATTTAATTCATTATAAAAAGTAATACAATAAAACTAAAATTAATGTTATTATAAAATTATTACAAATTATTTAAAATTTATTATTCAATTATAATTTTTTTGTTTTATTATTTTGCAAAGTAATATTTTGTTATTATTATAAATTTATTAAAAATTATTTATAATTCATTATTCAATTATTTTCTTATTATATTATATTATTTTGCCACTCCACAACACCCCTGCCCATAAAATATTTGGTGCAATTATTTCTGATTTTTTTTGCAGCTGTTGTTGAATTTATATTTCTTTTTTCTAACGGCATTAAAATAGAACTTTGTACTCCACGAACCAGGAACTACAACACCATTTTCTGGTTCGAAATCCACAATTCATATTTTAAAGAAAAGCGATTTTATCTTAAAGTAACATGAAAATAAAATTACCTTTAGTTATTTATGAAATGTCGCTAACGGAGTTCATCTTCCGCATTGAAACTTTGGCCAAGGGAGATGGATATCTGTTGGAAGGTTTGGTACTGTCGATAAATCAATTCCTTCAGGGCCCTGCTGAGAATTGTTCTGGCAATATAACAGCAGGCATTCCAACACGACATGGTCCAACCTAAAAGCGGCCATGAAAAGTGAGTTCGATGATGGGGAAAATGATGGTGATGTCAAACGGTTAATAGAAGCCAGGAAGCAACGTTCTCGGTAAAACATTCCTGACTTCCGAATGGAGATGGAGTGACTTCGTCTTCGTCTGACGCTCAAAATTTCCGATGACGATTTTCTAAACAGACTCTTATACAATTTATATCCTGGTTACAAAAAAGCGTTAATTCTGGTAAATATTGTAAACCTTAACCAGTTGGATGGATTGTGTAAGAGGCTCGAAAGTAAATGGAGGGAAATTGGTGAGTCATCCGAGGATCCAGTCCGTCTCCGAAGGATGTTTGTCCATGAGTTGGAAGAGAACGTTGACTCTAATTACATTCTCACAAATCCTGCGCTCCACCAGTCCAATCTGCCAGAACGCCCTAGTCCGTTTGTTCAAAATAAAGAAGTCCGGTCCGTCCAAGATAATAAATTTCATCCGGGAGTTCCGTCCGCCAATGTTGTACCTGCCGACAAAAACACTTATGTCATATGTTTTTATTGCGATGATTTGGGACATCCATTTAGTGTCCTCATCCATTAAAAGTATTTTGCTACCCTTGATATTATAAAAATAATTATGTAAATAAATGTCCGAGGTGTCATCCCGGCAACCTTCACGGAAAAGCCAAAGTGGGTTTGGGAAACTGGAGGCAACCAAGCTAACGCCCTCGTCCGAATCCTCCAGCTTAGAGTCCGATGATAGATATAAGTTAGGTGTAGCTTCTACAAATCCTTCTATAAGTAGTTTAAATGAATTAGGTTTAATTAGTAGTAAGAAACATAATAGGTCCAAAAAGCATTTTAGCCTGAGGAATCAAATCAAAGCTACGTTGTAAGCTACGTACCTCAGGCCGGGTGGGGATAATCGACCCTTCATGAAGATTCAAATTGCAAATAAAAACCATTTTGCGTTGTTGGACAGTGGGGCCAATATCAGTTGTCTGTGGAAGGATGGGGAAAATTTGTTGCGTGAGTTGAACATTTCTTACACTCCGATCACGTCCATTGTAAATACCGCCATTGGTAACCCTCATCGGTTACGTATTTTTTAACATTAGTTGCAATGGCGTGGCAAAAACCATCAAATTTTTCCTGATCCCCTCCATTCAACGGTCCATGATTTGGGAATGGATTTTTGGACGCTTTTAATGCGATTCCGTTTAAAAATCTAGAAATATCTGAGTTAACCAATGTTGATAAAAAAAAATTGTCTGTCCGTATCCATTATCTCTGCCTATGTCGTTTCAAGTTATACTCCTTACAAACAGATATACTTTGAAGGCATACGAGACACGTAATTTTTCTGTTATGTAATACGAACAAATATTCTCCCAGCCATCGGTCTTGAAACTCCCGATTTTCATTATCAATTTTTCTAATTTTGTTTGCACTTATATTTCAAACGCTGTGTGGTGATGTGGATAGTTTTTAAAAATGTTTTTTTTCACAAATAAAAATTATACTTACATTTAAGAAAATAAATAATTATTCAAAATAAGTACTACAAGTATTCCAAGTTTTGAATTATCAACTTTAAATTAACAATAATAAAAGAACACTACAAACAATAACAATCAGTACTGCCAACAAAATTAATAGGATCTTTCAAAATAAGCATAAGGAGACAATTTGAACTTAATGAAAGAATTCTGTGTTAAGTTAATTTTGTGTCAGTTTATTTTAATTGATAACAGTAATTCAATAATAAATATAAAAAAGCAAAGATAAAGATATTAGTAAAAATCAAAATAATTTGAATGAATTTAATGATAGTGAGTGGGCCGTATCATATGAAATACCTTGAAACAACGAAGGGGCGCAAAAAAATCTAATGGGGCCGTTTCCGCCCCCAGGCCGCCAGATTGACAGCACTGCTCTACATAATTATCCAGTACAATGTAGAGTAAAGGGAAATTAATAGGAAATTATTAAATTTCATTATGGCAAATATGAATTTGAAAAGTAAGCAACCTCATTTCGTATATTTGAATATTGAAAATTTGATTTTTAAAAAATATTAACAAAGTGGGCGAAATTTTTTCAATCAATTCTAAATCATATTTTCCCTTTGCACTACATCGTTTCTTTATTCCTTTTATATAGAGTATCTCAGAGTAGGAATAAAAAACTCAGCTATTGAGGGGACGGAATTTACTGTGATTACCGACCATGCCAGCCTAAAATGGTTGATGAACCAAAAGGATTTGGCCGGTCGGTTCGCGCGTTGCAGTTTGAAACTTCAGGGTTTGATTTTAAGATTGAACACAGGCAGGGCAGCGACAACATTGTAGCGGACACGCTACCTTGTGGAGAACTCGACGAGATAGCCTTGGAGTTGAAACAGCTCAATATTGTCGACACACATGATCCCGCTTTTCAAGCCCCTGAATATCAACGCCACGTGAACATTTTCGCCAATAATCAGAGTAAATTCCCAGACATTAAAATCGTGGATGGGGGTCATTTAAAAACGGCAACATTTTCTAGAACATCAAGTTACTGATGCTCCCGTTTGGAAATTGTGGGTGGCTCCTGCGTTAAGAGTCAGTGTGATCCGACACATCCACGATGATCGAATGTGCAGCCAAAACATAAGGGGGATTATATTGTTGGCCCAAAATGCGAGCGGAGATAACCCATTATATTTCGTTGTGCAAGACGTGCAAAGAGTCAAAAGGACCTAACATTTGCTTAAGGCCGCCTATGGTTATCCAGAGTCCTCCCATCCGTCCGCGGCAATATATTAATATTGACTTATTAGGTCCGTATCCCAGGTCTAAAAAAGGAAATACTTACATTTTTATAGTCTTGGATCAATTTATTAAATTTGTCTTACTCAAAGCTTTGCGTTAAGCAACAACAGGTCCGATCGTAAAATTCATGGAATCCAAAGTCTTTCACCTTTTCGGTATTCCAGACGTGTTGTTGTCAAACAATGGGGTCCATTTAACAACAAAGGAGTTTGACAAATTAATCCAACTGTATAATATTCGACAAAATTTTACTGCGCCATACCATCCTCAAGCGAATGCGTCGGAACGAGTCAATCGGAACATCGTCCCTGCTATCCGAATGTACATAAGTACCTACCTGTGCAGAATCTATCATATATATGTATAGGTAACAATAATATCTATATGTTGTGTTCCGAATAGTGTACCCGGTTACAATTAAAGAACCCGGATATACTAATTGGATTTATTATTTTTTCAGAATATTGGCATTTTCCAATTAGAGTACCTGGGTATTATATTCAGAACTTTACGGTAACACTAATCATAAAGAATGGAACGACAAGGTGAGATATATTGCGTGTGCTTTGCGAAACGTTGTCCATGATGCTACTGGGTATTCTCCATTTTACCTTACATTCGGGTAGCATATGATGACCGACGGAAGTACACGACGCACACGTTATTAAATTCTAAAAAAAAATTTTTAATTAAAAAAAAAAAATTTTGTAAAATAAAACTCAATGATCTTTAAGTTGTTTTTTGTTCTTTGTTTCACTGTATAAAATTATATAAAAAAAAATAGGTGGTAAAAAAAATTTTAATTCTTAAAAAATAATATTGGTATAAATTTTAAATAATTAGGTTTTTTTATAACATTGTATTATGGTGTATGCCGAAAAAATAATTATATTTGACTTATCCCGAATTAATAAATTCTATAAATATTATAATCGAAATCAATAATTAATAAATAACAAAAAAACTTAACTTTACTAACTTTACTGCAATACAAAAAAAATAATTTAACGAAATAAACGAAGCAAAAGCAACTAATTTCTAACGTTTATTATTTATATACCGGCTTGAAATATTCCAGATGTCAGCAGACGGCTGAATCAAAATTTTAGTAGGTTGGTAATCATGTTGTAGTTTGGAAATTTTCTTTTGTAAATCAGTAGCGGATGAAAGAGTTTTGATGGGGACGGTCAAAAAGCGTGTATATTGAAAAAAAAAATTTTGTAAATTTTTCTTTGAAAAAATTTGTGATTATGAAGTTCGGAGGAAAATTTTTTTTTTGTTGAGTAATTTTCATAAAAGTAAAAATTAAAAAAAAACCGACATTAAATTAAAAATTAAAATTTGTTGTGAAAAAGGGAAAATAGTCCTAAGAAAATTGTGGAAAATAATTAAAAAAAACCAACTTTAAATAATACTGGTGGAAATTAGAATAGGTTCAAAAATTTCAAAAAAAAAAAATCGGATATAAAATCAATTAAAATTTAAAATTTTGATACCGAAAAGAAAAAGATATCTTTAAATATACCACCAATTTGTAAAAAAAAAAAATTATACAACCACGCAATTTAAAAAAAAAATCGAATAGTTTTTTTTGTGAGTTGTATCGTCCCAACTCACAATTAGAACAGCTGTTGCATTGTTACCAAAAATAAACAAAGAAAAGAATCCGAAGAGGAAAAATTTATTAAAGCGGCCAGGAATTTTAAAGAGAAGAGCAGAGCCAGCGCCTCGACGTCCAGGAAACATTTTCTTTTGATTTCTGTAATATTAATTGGTGGTGATAGTTTTTGTTTTAAAAAAAAAATTGTAGGTACAGGTAGCTGGATCCGGATCTAAACATTTCGGGAAAAGGAAGCAATAAAACCAGGTACGTGGAATTTGTTCTTTGACCTTGTGGATTCCACTCAAGTGCTCACACTTCTTTGACCTTGTGGATTCCACTCAAGTGCTTTCTTTGTAATTGCCTGCGGGGATCTGCGTAGCGTGTTATTTTAGTTCCTTTAGCTAGATGTGGTGACCTCCACACTGACCATAGTCTTCCAAAAGTCATTCGTGCTTGTTTTAGCCTGTTTTGTATATCTTCATCAGCACCTCTTTCGGTTGTGAGTATACCACCTAGGTAGTTGTATTCTTGGACTTCATCTATCGGTGTGTTGTTGATGTTGATTTCTGTTTTCTTTATATTTATTGTCAGGCCAACTTCGAGTGCTTTTTCTCCAAGTGTCTTTACTTTTGCTTGCATACCTCTATGCGCATGGGCGAGCAGATGTCATCGGCGTAGTCTAAGTCTTCCAATATGTTGGTGAGTGTCCATTTTAGTCCTCTTTGTTCTTTGTTGGTTTCCTTCATGACATCATCTAAAACTATGTTGAACAGTGTCGGGGAGAGAGGACAACCTTGTTTGACTCCTGTTCTAATTCTTAATGGATCACTCAACCTGCCATTATGACGGATTCGTGTTTCCGCTTCATCATACATTTCTTTGATCATACGAATTATTTTGCTGGGAATTCATCTCTTTGCCTGTGAAGTCCATATTGCCTCACGTTTTATTGAGTCAAATGCTCTCTCGAAGTCAACAAATGTTATGTAAAGCGATGTTTTCCACTCCAATGATTGCTCTACTATTAGACGTAAGGTGTTAGAGTGGTCAATACAACCTCTTTTTTCTAAATCCAGCATGTTTTTCCCGTATAGATCCTTCGATTTTATCTTCTATCCTGTCTAGAATTATTAGAGCCAAGATTTTGTTCACCGTATTTAGTACCGTGATGCCCCTCCAATTTTTCCATTCTGTTAGGTCTCCTTTCTTTGGTAGGTTGATGATTATGCTTTCTTTCCAGGAAGGTGGAATTTTCTCATTTGACCATATTTGCTTCAGGATTGGTTTTAGAACATCTGCCATTATGTTGTGATTGACTTTTAACATTTCTGCGGGTATAACATCTGGACCTTCGGCTTTGTTGTTCTTCAGTTTATCTAGGGCGATTATAATTTCGCTACGAGCTGGAGGGTTTTGACTTATTCGGTTATTGTGAACTTGGTTTTATGCTGATGTTTGTTGCTTTGAGTATATAGAACAGGAGAAGCTATAATATAAATTTGCCCCTACAAGCTATGTCACCAAATTTTTGACAATTTTTAGAGCATTACTTGTCAAAAATTTGCAAATGATTGTCAAAAATATATAGAAATATATGAAATATTTCTCTTTACCCCCCAACAAAAAAATGCTTCACTTTTTTTTAACTATAGCATCTCCTGTTCTATATACTCTAAGGTTTGTTGTTGATATTGCTGTTCTTGTTGATCTTCATTGTTTGCTTCTTCAAAGTATTCTTTCCATCTGAGGATTTGTATGAATGTTAGAAGCTGACCGTTTCTGTCTTTGACTGGATGATTTCGTCTTTTACTTTTGTTTGATAAGGTTCGGTTTTTGTTGTGAAGTTGGCGCATGTTGTTTAGTTCAGCTGCTTTTTGTACTTCCAGTGCTATATTGTTATAGAACTTACGCTTATCTTTCCTTGCGGATTTCTTTACTTCTCTAGCTATTTTGTTGTATTAATTTCTGACTTCGTTGGATCGTATTGTTAGTAACCTTGCACGTAGTTCTCTTCTCTGTTTTATTTTTGTCCAGCTTTCAATGGAGATCCATTGCTTTCGGTGTGGTTCGATTGTTCCTAGAGTTTGTATTCCTATTTCGCGTATAGTTGCTTGTAGGTTTCCTTCATTCTTTGATTCTGCTTGCATCTTTGTTATGAATTCGTTTCTTGTGTTTTCTTATGTTAATTTGTGAGTATTTAGTTGTTTCTTTCTTATTATATTTGATGTATTTCTTGTTGCTGATGGTCTTAGTCGTATTTCTCCTGTAAGTATTATATGGTCACTATGTATGTCTGCTCCTCTTGGTGTTCTTACATCTAACAGTGATTGCTTCCATTTTTTACTAATACTTATGTTTTCTATTTGGTTTTGTGTTCCTCCATCTGGGGACTCCCACGTGTATTTGTGTATTTCTTTGTGGGGAAGGAGTGTTCTACCTATGACCATATTGTCTACTATGCATATTTCTATTAGTCGTTCTCCGTTGTTGTTAATATTACCCATGCCATGTGGTGCCAACTAGTATGTTTCTTGTTGCGTTGTCTCTTTCTTTTTCAACTTTTGCATTTAGATCACCCATTAATATGACGATGTCTGTTCCAGGGATTGAATTCATTGTTGCGGTGAGTTGAGAGTAGAATTCATTTTTTGAATCATCATCTGCAACTTCTGTTGAGGCATAACTCTGTACAATTGTTACTTTTCTTATTCTTGTGTGGAATCTTGCTGTTACTATTCTATCCGATATAGGTGTCCAGTTAATCTTAGTGCTCTGTTTATTATGAGTTGTTACCATTTCCCCCGTGTCTGGCCACCTTACTTCACTCATCCCTAGAATTTTAATTTCATATTTCCTCATTTCTTCTTCCACTTGTGCTAGTCTTGAGGCTTCTTTCAGGGTGCGTACGTTCCGTTGTCCAATTCTTATTCTATGTTTTGTGTTAATTCATGTATTGTCATTATCATTATTATTACTACTGTTATTTATACTACTATTATTACTACTATTATTTCCATTATCATTATCATTAGCCCTAATATTTTCGCTAATTTCATTATTTTCATTTTCGTTTTGTATCCGAGGCTCTGTTTCAGTTTCTTGAATCGTGTTTGTTCACTAAGCCAAGTGAGTAGCCTGCTGTAACTAGCTGTATCGTTTAATCCAACGTTAATGTCAATATCTAGATGGCGTCATTGTACATAAGCCTTAATGCTGGACCGAGATTTAGCTAACAAAGTGAGTAATGAGTGAGTGAGTGGGCGCATCCACACCACTAAGCGTAAACTTACTAATAGGAGTGCTTTGACCGAGCTATGGTGTTGTGTTGGATAGTATGCTACGCTGGCTTTAAATGTCAAAATTGTAAATTTAAAAAAAGTTGTAAGTTTTTCAAATAATTAAAAAAATATTCAATTATTTAATATAAAATAATTAATTTAATAATTATTAATTTTGAAGTACCTAAATTTGTAAACATAAAAATATTATTTATTAAAATTATTTATCCTATTATAAAATATAATATAGCTTACTAGTAAAGCAATAAAAATTTATGCTCGATATTTGACAAGTGCTTAGCAAATGAGGGGAAATAAGCTCGTCATCCAGAGCCCTAAGCCCTTAGCCGCTTGTAAACAGCTTAGTGGTCTGGATGCCCCCAGTGAGTAGCTAAAAGCGATTTAGCTAATGAAATGACAAGTTGTGACACCGTGTATTTTTCTTGTTTAATTATTTCCTAAAAAGAAATTAAAAAGTATTGAAAGAAAATAATAAAGAAAAATCACCTATTTATTTGTTTACGTCTTGTCCATCTTGACGTCTATATTATTATATACCGGCTTGTAATATTCCAGATGTCAGCATACGGCTGAATTAAAATTTTTATAGGTTGGTAGTCATGTCGTAGTAGTTCGAAATTCCTGCCAGCGCTGCGGTCTCTTGATTTTCGGAACAGAAAACAATTAACAACAATTGTTGCCCCTGGGGGTCATGTTTTCATTCCGAAAGTCAAGAGATCACGCGATCGGGGAAACAATAGTTTTTTCGAATAAAAAAAATTGATTGTTTTTGGGGAGTCGAAAAAATTTGTGTTGCCGGACGGTCGGACATTTTTTTGGGTTTTTTGAATTAATTTTGGTTTGAAAGTTTTTTTTTGTATTTTGGGAGATTTTTATTTTGTATTTTTTTTTTAAATTAAATAGCCGCGGCGGGGAAAAAAAATTAAAATTTAAAAGATTATAAATTTAAGAAAAAATAAAAATTTTGTTGTTACGTATTGGCTGAAAAAAACAAAACCACTTAAAAGAAAAATAAAGACAATTGTGTGGTGAAGAAAAAAAAACTTTAATTGAATAAATAAAATAAATAAGAAAATAAAAATTAATTATTTATAATAATAAAATTTTCGCGTCTGCCAAGGTAAAAAAAAAAGAATAAAAATAAATAAATTAATGAAAATAATATAGGTACTATTAAAATTTAAAAATAGTCCATTGGTGGTGAAATACCCAAAAAGAAAAAAAATCCAGCATCGATCCCGCATCGCACCGATCCAGAGAAAGAAAAACCAAATAAAAATTCCAGCAACCTAAAGGTGGAGGCAGAACGGCAGCGACAGCGTCTACGTTTTAATTTTGTTAAATATTGTTTTTTTTATGGTGATTTTCATTTGTTTTTTTTAATTTTTTTTTGTAATAAGTGTAGGTACCTTCGGTAGCTGGTTCCCGGCCAGACATGTCCGGAGGAGGAAGCGGCAGACCAGGTATGTTTTAAATTTAAATTAAAAATATTTATTATCGGTGTACGTTTTTTTTTTAATATTAGTTGATTTGTTTTTTTTGTTAATCATCTATTTATTTTGATGGAAGTAAAAGATATTAAAGTAAATTTTTTTTTGTTATTTATTAATTTATGCTTTTAGTTATATTTATTAACCTTTAAATAGTTATTATTAAAGTTTTTGCGTACACCATAATAAGGTAAAATTTATTAAATAAATTATATATATCTATATTGAAAATTAATTTTTATTCACCACCGCGAGATTTGTGGAATTATATTATTAAAAGAAAGAAAAAAATTAAAATAATGTCGTTTTATTTATTATAATTTATTTGGGATTTTAATTATTTTTTTTGAAAAATTCCAAAAAAATTTTTTTATTTTTTATTGGAGTTGTATTGGGGACGCGGGATCGTTGTGCTGCTGTTTGTTTTTTTTTGAGTTGTTCTTTCTTTTTCGTTGATTTTTTTTTGACAATGGCTGGCTGATTTTTAGTAACTTCCCAGGATGGATCGCATGGATTTCTTCTTTTTTTTCTCTCCTCATTCCCTAAACGAAGGTGCTTCACTTTAAAGATTTTTTTTTGTGAAAATCTCTATTAGTGAAACCATCATCGTATTGTAGTATTGATTGCCTTTTGGATCACTGGTCGACTCACGCCCCACAGACTGAGCATAGCTGGCACACTTAGGAGGAAATCCCAGTGGTCCAAGGAGTTCTAGTATACAAATTTTGGTCTAGCGTTTTTCTTGTGATGCGCTGTTGGTCACCCTAGACCTGGCGCCCACTTCACTAGAACTCCGAAGTTACCTCCTCCGACTTACCTTATAGCTAGCAGGTGGTAATTTTTTTCGACTAAAATTATCATACTGTTACAAAGTGAGATGAGTGAGATGGAGCTGTCATTTTACTCACCATATATTTTAATAGTGAAAAGTGTATTTGTAGTTATTATTTGAAATTGGTAAAATTTAAAAATATTTTTTATTTATTTTGCTTTTTTTTTGACAATAATCAAAAATAGATAAATTGAGCTTGTTCTAGTTCTTTAATAAGTTTAAATATAAGTTTAATTAATAAGAACATTTTTTATTTTAGTCAACCAAAATAACTGAACATCAAAAGCTTCTTTTATTAGAAATAATTAAAGAAAACATGGAGGGGAAATTTCCAAGTGGAACAATTTATATATTTCTGGTTTGCTGTTTGCAGAATTCATTAGGAATAAATATATTATTTAAAAAAACACTTTCTATATTTAAAATTACATTTATTTCGTTTTAGATTCCGACATTACATATATAATTCAATAGTGCTACTATTCTTTTTATATTCTTTATAATGTTAATTTAATTGTAATTTTCCATATTTTTAATAAAATTAATTTGTATTTTATAAATCAATGTAATTTTTTAAAAAAACATTATTTAAATATTTATATATTTCTCTGTAAATTCAAGAAAAAAAATGAAATTTTGACAAACAACGTATTTTATGTTTGTTCTGTATGTCGGTGGCAAGAAAAAACTAAAAAAAAATTTGGTTATTTTTACACTTTACTTCAAAAATGATTTCGAAATTTTTTTCGAAGTTAGTCGAATTAACTTTTTTAGCTAAATCGCTGTTTTTTTCAAGTGAGTAGAATCAGTGAGTAAAGTGAAATCAACTCACCAACTCACTTTATTAGCTAAATCTCGGTACTGATATACGGCTGCAGACAGATGTCAATGACGAACACAGTAATCTGTCAGAGATTTAGTTAGCATTTTTTTTTTTACATAGAGTAGTTTTTGTTATTTATTTAATTATGTATTTATTTAATAATTATTTATTAGAGTCAAAATAAATTATAATTTAAAATTTTGTTTTTGCTAAATTTTTTTTCTGTTAATTTATTAATTTATTTTAAATAAAACCGAGAGAAAATGAATATATTGTATTTATCAAGTATTATTTTTTTATTTAATACAATTAATTAAATAAAAAAATTTTAAAGTGAAAAAAATTTGCAAATTACCAAATTTAAAAATTTTATAACTCGTATTTTTTTATTATACTAACAATGTCGTTTAGATTTAAATAAATTGAACAATTTAAAATAACATTATCAAAAATTGTGAACGGAAGTACGTTTATAGAAATATATCCTCTTTGTATCATGGAATTAAATACATAAAAGGGCAATTTTTCAATAAATTTATTTGAATTAATAAATAAATTAATATTTAATAACCGTTTTGTTATTACTATTATACACAGTACTCTTCACATAATAATTGTGTCTTCTGGCCTTCCTGAATCTTCTTCAGTATTTCAACTTTTTGAAAAATTGTAAGCGAGCTCCGTTTTTGCTTCATTTTTAAAACATTTATTAAAATTTTAAAATAATACCTTATATCGAAAACCATGGAATTTATTTTTGAACCTTATATCGAGGGTTCCTTATATAAAAAATTCCTTATATCTTAGGTACCTTATATCGAAAATTTACTGTATTATAATTTATAATATTATATTAATTAAGAAATCTAATATCGAATGTAAAATTAAATAAATTAATATTGCAATGTCAATAAAAAAAACAAATTAAAAATATTTAAATTTTTTTCATTTTCAATAAAAAAAAGCAAATTCCAATATGAACATTCTTTGAGCCACTTGCCGTTAAATAGATAAACTACAAAACCCAACACGATGCCCAGTCAGTCGCAACCTCATTGGAAGTGGCCTAGTGTGTTTGCAATGGGAGGTCATGATCTAATAATCCCAGTGTGCAGGATGCGGACCTTCGGAATTGTTTCGAAGGTGAGTGAGCGAGAAAAAACATACGTAAAAGGGAGATGGATAATAAATAAATCAATTTCGTTAAAATTATGAATTACTTTAAAATTTCTTAAAGAATTGTTATAATATATCATTGTAATATTTTATAAAAATTCTTTAATACTTAAAAACTATAATTTACTTAAGAATTTTGTTAAGAAATTTTTAAGAAATTCTTTAAAAATTTTCAAAGAATTATGTAACAATTTCTCAAATTCAGAATAACATTAAATAAAAGAATTTCAGCAAAAAAAATCAAACATTATCAGAGACGCTTAAGTTATTTCTAGAACAAAGGAATTTTAATTCAGTCGTTCTAGAAACTTTGGTGGGAGAGGACTGAATAAAGAAAAATATTGTGAAAAAATACTTTTTAAAAAATTAAAGTGTGAAATAAAAGTGAAAAAATATTTAAACAACTAAAGTGAAAAAATAATTTATATTTTAAAAATAAATATCTTGTATTGCTATAAAGGATTTCCAACTTATATCAATATTTAAAGGTATAATTTTTTTAACATAATAATTATTTTAAGGTATTTTCGTTACATTTTTTACTCTTTTTTAGATGCAATATCAATAAAATTTCCACAAACAAAAATTAGAAGAAACGGAAAGGCAAATAAAAAAATATTTTTACAATACAAAGGGCACATTAAAGAAAAGTAAAAAAAAACATAGCACCACAATGACTACTAATTAAAATATTCATTTCAAAATTTAATAAGATATATGTATTAATAAAAAAACATTAATAAAAAAATACATATTAAAAAAATAATGTTTTGTTTTTGTATGCATTTTCTAAAGGATAGGCCCCTAGAATTTTTCACTCTTTTCTGTGCGCATTTCTTTATTTTTTCTTAACGAAAATCTAAGGTGATTTTTAACTATTAAATATGAGTTTTCCCAAAGAAAACTTTTAAATTTTCTTAAAACTTTCTATAAAGAAATCTTTTAAATTTCTCTCGTCTGATTCTTCAAAAAAAGAGGGGAATCCTTCGGCAAATTTGGATTTTTTGTCAACCATTTCATATATTTTTTCTTAAGAATTATTACGTGTTGACAGAGCTAATTAAAAGACGAAATATTTAACTTCGTTATAATATTTATTCAGCGGCTTGTTATATTATGATCAAGAATTGTCAAAGCATTTAATATTTAAATAATTATAACAGGATATATAAATTTAGTAATGTTAATAAATTCAATAGAAATAATGACGTTACATTATAAATTCTATATAATATAAAAGAATAATTCAAGTAAATATTTAATAATAACAATGATTGAATTGTACATGTTAACACCCCGCTTCAATTCAAGCGTTTATTCCAATTAGTTTCCCTAAGTATTCAAACTGTTTCGCCACCAACCCTTAAAATATCTGCCAGTTGATTTGCACTGCTTATGTATAATACTTTAATTTTATATTCCTCGATTGCTTCTCGTATAAAATTATATTTGACATCAATGTGTTTCATCCTCTTATGATCTTTTGGTGTTTTGTTTTTGTCTTCATAAAAGTTTACTGGTTGATTCAAATTGATGTTTAATTCCTGAAGGAAATTTTTCAGCCATATTGCTTCACAAGCTGCTGAAGAAAGTGCTACATATTCAGCTTCAGTTGTCGATAAGCAAGTTGAAGTTTGCTTTCTGGTGGCCCTAGAAACTGTACATCCAAATACTTTAAATAAATAACCAGTGATTGATTTTCGATCTTCCATGGCATTCGCCTAATCAGCATCAGCATATCCAATTAAAGGTTCAACATTTTAATCTCTACTAAAAATTAAAGAAAAATTTAAAGTTTGTTTAACATATTTTAAAATCCTTTTAATATGCTGCCAGTGAATATCACCAAAATTCTTTTGAAATCTACTAAAATAGTTTACAGAAATAATTAAATCAGGACGACAAGATGACATCACGTACATCAAACAACCAATTAATTCACGATAAGGTTTATCAATTTTTCATCTTCTTTTAATAATTTCAAATTTTGTTCAATAGGCGTTGAAATTCCATTACAGCTTTCCATATTAATTCTTTTCAGCACATTCAATAAATATTGTTTTTGATTTAATTTGAAAATTCCATTTTGTTTATCTCTTATTATATTAATTCCCAAAAATTGTCTTATTTCTTTCAGATCTTTCACTAGACAATTTTATTTTAACAGTCTTAATTTCATTCATATCAATACCAATAATCAACAAATCATCAACATACAAAAATATATATAAAACGATATTTTTTCAAATTTGACGAATAAACAATAATCTGAAGTTGTACGAATAAAGTTTAATCGTTTTATAAATTGATGAAATCTTTCATTCCACGTTCTTGAAGATTGTTTTAATCTATATAAAGATTTATTTAGTTTACATACTAAATTCCTTTTAGAAAACTTTCTGGTGATAACATATAAATTTCTTCTTTCAATTCACCATTAAGAAATGCACTTTTTACATCCATTTGTTCAATATAATAATTATAGTGATTTGCAATTGCAATTAACGTTCTCACCGTTACTAATTTGACTACTGGGGAATATGTTTCATTATAATCAAAACCATATTTTTGTGCAAAACCTTTTGCTACCAGTCGAGCTTTATATTTTTCAATTTCACCTGTCGCATTTCTTTTAATCTTGAAAACCCATTTAAAACCAATTGCTTTTCTTCCAGCAGATAATTCCGTTAAATTCCACGTATTCATTCTTTTAAACAATCAAGTTCTTCCTCAATAGTTAGTTTCAAATTTGACCAATCTTCAGATTTTTGTGTTTCTTCAATGTTTTCCGGAACGTCATCAACATAGTTTTCTGCATTTAGGGCAAAATGTGATGAATAATCTTTATATTTAATTGGTAAATTAATTGATCTACTAATTTTAGGTGAACATATGAAATCTTTACTCGTTGAATTTTCGTTTTCTATTATAGTGACGTCAATATCTTCCGTTTCACTTTCGTTGTCATCTTGTCTTACATTTATATTTTCATTTTCATAATTGTTTTCAACAATTTCATCATTTTGGATTTCAATATTAATATCATCATCGAAGCCATAATTTGTATCATTTAATTCATAATTAATATTAGTAGATTTATGTTCATCAAACACAACATCTCTTGCAATTATTATTTTATGTTTTTCTATATTCCATAATCGATATCCATTAGTTGCGTAACCCATCATCGTACATTTAATTGATTTAAAATCAAGCTTAGTACGTAATTCACCAGGAATATGGACAAAAGCGGTTGATCCAAATACACGTAAATTAGATAAATTTGGTTTCTTTCCATACCATATTTCAGCCGGAGTAATTTTTGATCTATCAACTTTATAGGTAGAAGTGGGACTTCTATTAATTAAATACGTTGCTGTAAGAACGGCTTCCGACCAAATAAATAATTTAGACATATGCCGATCAAATTTCATAGCTCTAAAAAATTACCACCTGCTAACTGTAGATAAGTCGAAGAGGTAACTTCGGAGTTCTAGTGAAATGGGCGCCAGGTCTAGGGTGACCAACAGCGCATCACAAATATAACGCTAGACCAAAATTTCTAATACTAGAACTCCGTGGACCACTGGGATTTCCTCCTAATTGTGCCAGCTATGCTCAGCCTGTGGGGCGTTAGTCGACCAGTGATCCAAACGGCAATCAATACAACAACATGGCGATACTTCCACAAAAAATTTTCCCACAAAGAAAATTTTCAACCAATTTTACGAAGTATCACCATAAGGAAGGGAACAAAGAAAGGAACAGAAATCCATCGCGATCAATCCTGGGAAATTATGAAAAATCAGCCATCCATTTTCAAAAAAAAATCAACAAAAAAAATTATTACAAAAAAAAACAACACAGCAGCAACAACAATCCAGCGTTGCCAACACAACTCCAATAAAATAATAAAAAAAATTTTTAATTTAAAAAAAAAAAATAATTAAAATTCCAATAAATTATAATAAATAAAACGATATCATTTGTATATATATTTTTTCTCTTAAACAAGTGGTTGGTTTTTTTTTTGTATTATTCAAATAAGAAAAAATTAAAGAAAATATATATATATATATAATTAATAAAATATATATGTGTGGTGTGGTGTGGTGTACGCCAAATATACTTATAATATTTAATTTACTTTTTAATTTTTTTTTCTCTGACTACTTCCAATATAATAAAGAATCAATAAATAACACAAAAAAAATATATTACTTTTTTACTCTACAAAAAAAAAATTTACTTTACTTTACAAAAAAATATAATTTTACAAGAAAACAACTAATAAATTAACAGGAAAACTAAGCAAAAGCAACTATTAAATAAATTAAATTGCACACCACAAAAATAATAAATAATTTAACTAAACAAATATCACAGTACCTGGGTAAACTGCTTCCTGCTCCGGACATGTCTGGACGGGAACCAGCAACCTGTACCTACAAATTTAAAAAAAAAATTTACACAAAAAAACCACTAAAAAAACCATCAGAACAAAAAAAAATTATAGTTGCACGTCGCTGTTCTGCTCCGACGTCAATGAACCGCTGGAATTGATGTTCCTTTTTTTTCTTCTTGGCTGGTTCTCGGTGTTCGTTGGTAGGATAACAAAAATTTCTGGATTTTCTGGATCAGTTCTGGATTTTTTTGTTTGTCTTTTTTTTTTTTATAATACCCCACCAATGTATTACTTTTAATTTTTTTTTTAAATTGGGGTATATATATATGTATATTTATTTTCACTAATTTATTATGATTTTTTTTTTTGACCGTGCCGGACGCGGTAATTTTTATTATTATAAATAATTAATTTTTATATATTAATTAATTTTATTTCTTCAATTCAATTCAACTCAACAAACTTAATACTCAAAAATTTTTTTTTTTTTTCTTAAATTTTCAAAAACGACTTCTTTAATTTCAACGAAAAAACCACAAAAACAAAAAAAAACCGACTGTCCGGCAACCAAAATCTCAACCGACTCCCCGAAAACAATCAAATTTTCAAAAAAAAACTTTAATTTCGAAAAACTATTGTTTCCTCGATCACGCGATCTCTTGACCTTCGGAATCAAAGCATAACCCACAAGGGCAACAAAGGTTGTCTATTTTTTTTATCCGAAAATCAAGAGACCGCAGATTTGACGGGAATTTCGAGTTCTATCAATATGGCTACCCACCTAACCAAATTTACCTCCGCGCCTGTCTACTGACTGACATCTGAGATATGACAAGTCGGTATTCAAACCAACATCAAGATGGATGATGTAAACAACAAATAAATAAGGTAATTTTTTCCATTATTTTTATTTTATAATTTTTCCTTTCTTTTTAGGTCATAAACATAAAAAAAAATTACACGGTGTCACAAAACAGACATATATGGAGCTTAGCGTTCCAGATAGGCCTGGAAAACACCGACTCGCCACACCACAGATGTAATAACAAAAAAAAATCCATATCACAATAATACTATATATACACTAATAATAATAACACTTAACTAATTACTTTTAATTACCAATCTATAATAAATACTAACAAAAATAAATAATGAGCTATAATAATTATAATTTTACCTAAATAACTAATAATAACTAAATATTTTGCCTACATCATAAATAAATAAATACCTAACTCCTAACCTACGAGTCTACAAAAACTTAACTAATAATATTTTAAACTTAGGCTAATGAATTTTACTACTAATAAATACTCCTGACCAAATAATTAAATAAATACGCAACATAAAATTCCCAAATAAATAAAAAAAAAAATTTTTAACTAACGTATAACTAACTTATTCTAATAAATGTACTAATAAAACTAATGGTGGTAAATTTGTTTTTTTGTTCGTCCGTCAACGTGGGGCTGTCCCACACCCATGCTCTACTTTTATGCTAGCCGGGCCATAATTTATATTTTTTTCAAACCAATAGAGCAAATTACCAAAAAAATTTTGACAGTTCAAAATCTTCTGTTAGTCATGTAAATTTTACAATTTAATAAAATTGTATGGCGGTGCGGTTTAAATACTAGAGATATAAATACAATGTGATAATATTTATTAATTGAATTAGGAATATTAGAATAATTAATTAAATGCAAATTCAAACTAAGTGCATATTATATAATAACTATCACAACTGATTTTTAATAAATATTTTAACTACATCTTAGGAATATCGATGCCAAATTCAACACCATATCTACAAATTAAATTTATTCACTTAAATATAATTTCAATAAAAATTACTTTTTCATATATAAATTGTTAATTTTTTCTACAGTTTTGTCCACCCCCCGAGTGTGCTGACATAGGCTCATCATGGAAGTGTTGGATCACGCCGGCTCTTAACGCAGGAGGTACCCACAATTTCCAACCGGGAACATCGGTAAGTTGATGTTCTGGAAAATGTTGCCGTTTGAAAATGACCCCACGATTTTAATGTCTGAGAATTTACCATGATTATTGGCGAAAATGTTCACGTGGCGTTGATATTCAGGGTCTTGAAATGCCGGATCCTTGGCGTCGACAATATTGATTTCTTTCAACTGGATGGTCATCTCAACGATTTCTCCACGAGATAACGCGTCCGCCACAACATTGTTGCTGCCCTTCCGGTGTTCAATTTTGAAATCAAAACCCTGAAGTTTCAAACTCCAACTCGCCAACCGACCAGCCAAATCCTTTTGGTTCATCAACCATTGTAGGCTGGCATGGTCGGTAATCACAGTAAATTCCGTCCCCTCAATGTAAGGTCGGAATTTTTTTTATGCTAAGTACCGCTGCGAGGCATTCTAATTCCGTCACGCTATAATTTTTTTGAGCGGAATTTAGTTTCTGTGACATGAACGCTATGGGATGTTCATGCCCCGCTTCATCTGTTTGGAATAGAACACCTCCGACACCGGTCTTCGATGTATCACATTGTACGGAGAACCGATGATTAAGATCGGGATTTATGAGTACGGGGGCCAGCGTTAAGGCCAGTTTCAAAGCTAAGAATGCTGCCTCAGCGGCATCATTCCACTTGCCCGGATTTTTACCCTTCAATAAATAACATAATTCAACATACATTTTTACCCATAATAGGCGCCGCGACTTCCGCGTAATTTTTTATGAACCGATTATACCATCCAGTCATGCCCAAAAACCGTCTGATCTGTCGCACAGTTTTTGGCCTCGGAAAGTTTTGGATGGCGTCGATCTTTTCAGGGTCCGTTTAAATGCCTTCTTGGTCAGTAATGTGACCTAAATATTTGGTTTCGGTCTGGCAAAATCGGCTTTTCTCGATGTTTATGGTTAGTCCAGCTTCCCTCAAACACCCTGCTACTTTACTAAAGAGCTCCATGTGGGTGTCAAAGTCCTCCTAGAGGATCAAAAGATCATCAAGGTAAACAAAGACATCCTCATGAAGCTCGTAAGGGATAACTTTATCCATAAGCTTGCAAAGTGTTTTCGGGAAGTTGGACAAACCGAAAGGCATTCTTCTGAAATGGTACAACCCACGACCGGGGACGATGAATGCGGTTTTGTCTCTGGATTTCTCCTCCAGTTCAACCTGCCAAAACGCCATTTTAAGATCTAAACTAGTGATATATTTGGTTTTTTTTTACTCTACTAAAAATTGAATTGATGTGAGGAAGTGGATAGGCATCACTCTTGGTTAGGGTGCCGTTTGCTTTTTTCACCAACGCCAGGGCGATGCCCATGCACTTCGACTCTCCTCAATTATATCCTGCTCTAGCATTTTATCAATTCTAAATCTAACAGTTTTTGCATAGGCAGAGATAATGGATACGGACGGACAACTTGAGGTTTCGCATCTCCAACGTCGATTTCGTGTTTAAGAATCGTAGTTTTCCCCAGACCAGATGTGCTAAACGACGGAAAACGAATCGACCACTTCGTGAAGCCTTTGCTGTTGGTCAATATTCAAATTATGCATTTTTTTATCATCATTACTTAGTTCAGATACTTCTAGATTTTTAAACGGAATCGCATTAAAAGCGTCCCAAAAATCCATTCCCAAAATCATGGACCGTCGAATGGATGTGTTCATGTTCAACTCCCGCAACGAATTGTCATCAGGAAAAATTTGATGGTTTTTGTCACGCCATTGTAAATAATGTTCAGGAATACGTAACCGATGACACTTTGAGGGTTACCATCGGCCGTATTCACAATGGACTGATCGGAGTGAACGAAATGTTCAACTCCCGCAACGAATGTTCACCATCCTTCCCCAACCACAACAACGCCAAATGGTTTTTATTTTAAATTTGTATCTTCATGAAAGGATTGTCTCCATCCGGCCTGAGGTACGTAGCTTTCAAAGTTTTCCGGATTTGCTCCCTCTTACTATGTTTTTTGGATCTACTATTATTTCTATTTTTAACTAAACCTAATTCGCGTATGCTACTTAATGGAGGATTCTTAGAAGCTACACCTAACTTATACCTATCACCGGACTCTACGCTGGAGGATTCGGACGAGGGCGGTAGCTTGGTTGCCTCCAGTTTCCCAAACCCGCTTTGGAGTTTCCCTGAAGGTTGCCGGGATGACACCTCGGACACTTATTAACGTAAGTATTTTTGAAACCACAACGATAACAAAATACTTTTAATGGATGGGGACAATCTCGAAATAGATGTCCCAAATCATCGCAATTAAAACAAATAACATATGTATTTTTGTCGGCAGGTACGAGAGTGGCGGACGGAATCCCCGGATGAAATTTATTATCTTGGACGGACAGGACTTCTTTAATTAGAACGGACGGACTTGGCGGTTCTGGCAGATTGGACTTTTGGAGCGCCGGATTTTTAAGTATATAATTTGAGTCAACGTTCTCCTCCAACTCATGGACATACATTCTACGGGGACGAACTTGGTCCTCGGCTGACTCACCAATGTTTCGTCACTTCCTTTCCAGTCTCTTACAAACTCTATCCAACTGATTAAGGGTTACAATTATCTCCAAAATCAGAGCTTTTTTGTAACCCGGATATAGGTTATATAAGAGCCTGTTCAGAAAGTCCCTCCATGTCCATTCGGAAGTCATAAAATTTTTCCCGAGAACGTTGCTTCCTGGCTTCCATCAACCGTTTGACATCACCATCATCTTCCCCATCGTCAAATTAAATTTTCATGGCCGTTCAGTACCAGGTCTCGGCACGGCCCTGAAGGAGTTGATTGATCGACAACACCAAACCTTCCAACGGATATCCATCTCCCTTGGCCAATGTTTCGATTCGGAAGATGAACTCCGCTAGCGACAGAGCTTTGCCCGAACCATCAAATAGAACCCGCCAGTTAGAAACTGGATTACGACGCCTAAAATGTTCAGGGTGGCGGTCGTCAGGTTCATCGTCGCTATCGTCGAGTGAAAAAGGAGCGACATTTGATGGTTCCCTCACTGGCTTACCCCGGCTCAGTGATGGCATTACAGACGGTGGATAGCTACGAACAGGAGCAACAAACCGGGCGCCGCAGCTGGTTTCGAAAGATGTTGTCGAGCTACAAGCGCTTGGAGTTCGGCGATTTGTTGCCGCTGTTCTTCGAGCAGACTGGACATGGAGGAAATTTGCGTGTGATCGAACTGTGTTGCAGAGGCTATTACCGATTCATTATGAGGTAAGTGGACGCTTTGACGTTTTGATTGATTTGATTGAGTCCCCATCCATTAAAAGTAACCGTTTTCCTGTTCTTCCAGATGAACCAGTTTTTTAACGGCTCCTGTGGACCACCGAGTTGATGGCCCCTTTATCGAAGTGGGGTCAGAATGCGGCGAATTGTTCGAGGAGCTCAGCTAACCAACTCCCTTTCGAGAGGTCATCAACGTCGCACCAGGATCAGAAGAAGGGTGGCCGGCCAATATTGTCGGAGTTGGAATAAGCGGCTGTTTCGCCAACACCCCCTTATTACCAGTCGGATTGGCAACGACGCCCACAGGCGGCAGCGAAAATTGGTCAAGGGGTGGACCTATAGCTCCCTCCCGTTCGTAGATTCTTGTCAACACACCATCCTCAGAATACGAATGGTCCGAGCTAAGCATCTGTGTGGTGATGAACTGTTGCTCTGCAATTCGAGTGAGTTCCGATTTGAGTTCATTTATAATTCGCCGCACCGATGCCGAGTAATCCTTACGAGCCGACTTTAAACGATATAATCTATCCTTAACGTGCTGTATTTTTATAGCTGCCCGGAGCAACTTATCTTTATCCGTTTCACGAATACCATCACTGACCAGCGAGTGACAGGCAGCGGCTTTGCTTTCACAAAGTGCGAGTTCGGCGGCGGAATCTGGAATGCTTGCTTTTGGAGGACGGCGACCTATACGTTGCTCGCGCTCTAAGGCGTTGCACAATTGATAGTACTTACTCTGGGCGTTGCCCGCCGACCCTAACAACCCACGCAGCTCTAATTCATATTGAATCTCGTCGGGATCTAACCTGGCTGGATCCATTTTTTTTTTCATGTATAGCTTTTTTATTGTTTTCAACCAAGAATAATTATTATATTAAATTCCTTTTTTTTCTATGTTTAGAATACCACCAGTACCCAAATTATGGCGTGTACCTACCGGCCGCTCAACACGTGATATTTTTATTCATAAAATGATATTTTAATATTAACAAAAAATGTTTTTATAAAAATAAATTAACAATTATTGTAAACTACTACTACTATGTAACACTACTTTAACTAACTAATAAATAATTTTTAAGGAAATCCGCAGTGGCAACAAATGTGCACAAATAAATTAATAAATTAATGTAAATATTACTAGCTACTGAAATAAAAAAAACAATCTGTCGTACACTTTCTAATATACTTCTTATCCATCCAAATGTTTTTTTTTTCATTTAATTTAATAAAAAAAAAATTATTCTAGTAGATATATACTTATACTACAAAAATAAATACTTTAATAAATAACCATTAATGTAAATGATCAACTAATTTTAAAAACAATTTATTATAATTATTGCAAGATAAATAACATTAATTGTAAATTGACTACCACTACTTTCAATTAATAAACAAAAATAATAATATAAATAAATACCAATAATTGTAAAAATAAAAAAAATGACCCTGCACCTAATATAAATGATATAACAAAAAAAAACTCTAATCATTATAAATAGTGTAAAAATAAATAACTTTAATTGTAAAAAGGACTACTACTAAATACGACTAACCAAAAATATAAATTACATGAATACCGATAATTGTAAATAATTCAAAACAAAACTAAATCTCTAATAAATAACGCATAATGTAAAAAAAACTAAGTATACACTAACAATTAATGTATATAATAAATAAGAGAGAAAAAAACGCTAAACCCAACTACTTGATTCTATTTTTATTTTTATATTTTATTTTTATATTTCCAAAAATTATTTCTCCATCAGCGCTCGCTTGATCGAGGAACCAATAAAAAAAAAATTATTAAACAAAAAAAAAATAAATCAAACGAAATATCTCAACAAAAAAAAAATGAAGAGAACAATAAAAAATCCAAAATTTCGCAAAACCAAATATTTTTTTTTTGCTTTTTATCTTATTAATTCTGATAACTCCCCAGAATGGATACACTCTGGATCTCTCTTTTAATTGGACCGGGAAAGGAAGGGGTAAGGTAGGAATATGGTTAGGGAAAAAGGAAACTTCGATGAGAAATATTCCCCATCACTACAAAAAATTTTTTGGGCCGTTCCAATTCACAAAAAGAAAGTTCAACTTACGTTGAACACAAGATCACACACATGCTAGGACCCCCTTTTAGACTACTACAAGCAGGTGTCTTACTAAACCGCTAAAAAAAAAAATTAAAAACCCAGAAGTAGACTTTAATTATAAAATTATAATAAAATAATAAATCATAATAATAAAAGTGTCGAAGAGAAAAAAATAACCAAAAGCCAATCAGATCCGAGCAGAGTAAATAACTTACCCTGCCGGTTCCAGAGGTAAAATTTATATTGTAGCGAAACTAACCAACAGAGCAAAGAAAAAACATCAAGCCAGCAGCAGCGGCACCAGAAGCAACGGATCGACGAATTGACGATTTTTTTTTTCTATTTTGTGTAGAATCGATTTTTTTGTTGTTTTTGTACCGATTGTGGTGGTCGGAATCCTTTATATTATAAATAAAATTGTTGAGTAATTAGGTACCAACGGTTGCTGATTCCGATCGAGACATGTCAGGAGGGGAAGCAGTAGACCAGGTATGTTAAAATCTCTTAAATTTTTTTTTGTGTGTGATGCGTAGTTTTTTTTATATTTTATTTATTTTTGCTTTTGCTCCGTCAAATTTTTTTTTCTTGTTAAATTATATTGGTTTATTAATAATGAAGTAACGTAAATTTTCTTTTTATTTATTTATTTATGTAGTAGTATATACCATTTGTAAGAGAATCTGGAACACCCTATATCATAACTTTTATAATGACATCTGTCATATTCACTATCAATGAAAGCAATACACACACATATAGATATATTTTTTTAAAAAGAACCGTAAAATCAGTCCATTTTTGAATATTAAACAGGGAGAAAAGAAAAGATTCATTCGAGAAGCGTCGTTTGAGAAAAATAGAAGTTTTTTTGAATTTATTAAAGAAGTAACGTAGAAGCTTGTTTCAAAATAAAAAAATTAGAAGTAAAATTTAGCAATTTATTTTTGTAAAATTATAATTGATTAAATAAAAGAAAATTGCAAAAATATATATTTTATAAAAATATTAAAATTATTTCGTCGTGTGAGAAGCGAATTGTCGTATGCGTTAGATACGTCAATTTGAGAGTATTGATACAGGAAGATAGATAATTTAAGTATATATCGCCCTGTGTTCAGACGGATTCGATCCGAGAATATCCTGGCTACTATTTAATTGAAATTCTAAATTGTTGTAAGTTGTATTTACCTAAATTAATTATTTGCGAAGTGATAATTCATATGATTTAAATTGTGGTAAGTTGCATTTACAACCTTCTGAGATTTTTCCATAATTCTAAATAAAAAATTAAATTATCGTAAAGTTTGTGGTGCATCACTAAATTAAACTATAACAATCCTCTAATTCTATTTGAGACCAAAGTAATTACTGTTTTACATAGCTAAAGAACCCATCTTTGTAATAGAGTGTTAATTTATTGGAGTCATAATATTATTTATTGAGATAAATGCATTTAAAGGCCTCAGAAAAAAATTCAAAAACTTAATATTCATTTATCTCGGAACTTCATTTTTGCAGTTACGACAATTCGCTTCTCACACGACGATTTGGCCATTACAGTTCAGGTGTGGGGTAACACGTGCCAAATTTATTTTAAAGAATTGAAAATTAACTAACCTCTAATTTTGAAATTGAATTTAAATTATTGAATTATTATAATTTCATTTCTATAAAAAAAAAATTTTTATGAAATTGATTATTGACATTGAGTGAAATTATTAAAATGAGTTCTCGAGAACTGTGAAGGAGTTTGGTACTGTTAATAGAAGGATGGAGAATTGGTACTGTTGATAGAAGGATGGAGAACCATAGTATTTAGGAGATATTAAAATTATATAAATATAAATAAATATGCTATAAATATAAATAAATAATATGAATATAAATTAATATTATAAACAAAATTATTTTATATATATCAAACAAAAAAAAAATATATTAAATATCAAATAAATAACGAAAAAATAGCAACAAAATTAGTATTTTTATGTAAAAAGAATAAAAAAAATATATATATATATATATATATCAATATATCAAAAAGAAAAAAAAATGTTCTAAATTTAATTAAAAAAAAAAAACACAATCAACATAAATAATAATTTTCTTTTGTGTTACAAACCTTACAAAAAAAAAAGAAATAAATAAGTAAGTATATAATATATTTTCATATTTTAGCATATTTATATATGAAAATTATAGTATATATGTAATAACGTTTTAATATTTTATTAATTATATGAAACTATAAATTTATATACATACATAATATTATTTATTTACCAAAATGGGGCAAAAGACCTCTAAACAAGAAGAGGTTTTTATAAACAATAATGCAGGTACAACTACTAACAACAATACAAAAAATGAGCTCAGAATATACTCTGACTTACAATTAATTATTATTATTGTTGTAATAGTTGTAGCATTATATTTTGTATGGACAAAAGCCAAGGAATACCTTGATAAAAAAATAAAGAGACAAATTAATCTCTCTAACATTTCCACGGTTTAAAAAAAAAAGAATTATAATTATCCTAAGTAAAGTAAAATTTATGAGAAAATATTAAGTAAAGTAAAATTTAAATTTATGAAAATAAATATTTTAAACTAATTAATAATTGAAAAAAAAGAGAGAGAATTTTGTAATTAGAAGAAAAATTTATTATGTATGTACATGTAGCTATAATAAGATGTTTTAAATAAAGAGAAAAAAAAATATTTTATGTTTAAATTTTTAAATAAAAAAAAAAGAAAAAGAGAAACTCATATTAAATATTTTATGGTAAAAATTTTTAAGAGAAACTTATATGTGTATATCAACTTTTTTTATAATAAATTTTAAAAGCATTTTAAGCTATATTTTTATTATTTTATTATTTTATCTAACGCCTAAAAATATGTTTTTGAATTTATAAAAAATTATTTTCTTTTGTATGTACCCACACTTTAAATTTGGAATATACTTTAATTATATATATATTTTAATTATTATATTTTAATTATTATATTATATAGAATAGAGAGTATACGTCGCAATATATACTACAAAAATTAGCGTATGTTGAAAAAGTAAAGGAAACCTGTAGCAATAGTTGGCGAGAATTATGTAAGGAAGACAAGGATTTAGCACTTGTTTATAAGGAAAAATTTGAAAGAGTCTATGTAGCTGTAACGGATATTTTAGATAAAAAGTCTAAGGAATTTTTAGACAAAACTATTATTGAACATAGTGAAGAAGAAGAAAGCGATACAGAGAATACTGATATAAAAGGAAAAATAAAAATGGCGAGTTTTGATTTCAATGTAGCACAAAAGCTACCATCATTAATAATTGAAAGGGAAGATATCAGAGAAGAGAAAATCAGAGATTTTTTGAATGGTATAGAATTTTACTATGACTTATTGAAAACGGAAGACAAACCAATTTTGGTAAATTTTTTGATTAAGTGCAAAATTCAAGGGAAGGCACTAACTGAAATGGAAACTGTAACTACTACAGATTTCGCCGAATTAAAAAGGCAAATAAAATCAAAATGTGGATGCAAAGACTCCATAGAAGTAATACAAACTAAGTTAGGCAATACACGCCAAGGAAATAGACTGATGCGGGATTTATAACCGAAATCGAAAGTCTAATATCAAGGATGACCGAATTAGAGGTCAGTGCACAAAGCGAGTCGGAAAGACCAGAACTAACAGCAGCCAATAATCGAAGAGGACTGGCATTTTTAAAAGA
Organism: Empis stercorea; assembly: GCA_949752835.1. NCBI lineage: Eukaryota > Metazoa > Arthropoda > Insecta > Diptera > Empididae > Empis > Empis stercorea. The sequence continues at coordinate 51,033,331 of OX457085.1, read as the reverse complement.
GGGAGTAAGCGAACGGTACAAAATTGTATTGGACAGTGCTAGGCATACCGATTTCGATACTGCCATAAAACATTTATTGGAATTGGATCCAGGTACGGAAAGGAATTCGGAAGTTGTGAGATACGTAGACAACAACAGGAACCGAAATTCCCACCAATACTATAATAATAACCGGAATTATAATAATTACCAAAATAATAATTATAGTAATAATAATAGACGACATTATAATGGCCAAAATCAAAATATTAGAAGGTCACATAATAATTTTAATAATTATAATAATAACGGAAATTCTAATAATAACAATAATAATAATAATAATTATAATAGAAATAATAATGGGAATAGAAATACCAATACCAACCGGAATTTTAACGGAAACCGGAATAGAAATTATAATAACAATTCACAAAATTACAGGCAAAATAATAATTCACAAAATTACAGGCCAAATTATAATAATAATAGAACACCCAATACGGACAACTCTAGAGTCCTAGCGATAACCGAAGCGGGAAACGAACAGCCCACCGAGGGGGTAGCCCACCAATCGGTAGGGGAATATACGAATTAGGCAATATCAAGGACATTATTTTTACAGCAGGTATGACAAACGGACTTTATGTAGAAGTACAAACAAATAACATAACTACAACATTTTTAGTAGACACAGGAGCATCTATATGCACCATTTAGGACAAATGTAGGGGTAAAAACATTTTACAAAGGGATAAAATAACGACAATTCAAGGAATTTCAGGACATTTAGAGACATTAGGAACTTGTAATAACCAATTAAATTTTAAATCAGTAAATGTTAAACATGATTTTCACGTAGTTTCGGATAATTTTCCTGTACCAGTAGATGGTATTTTGGGAGCAAATTTCTTAAAGGATTTTCAAGCTAAAATAAATCTAGAAATTTTTTATCTCGAATTAACAATAGAGAATAAAAAGTTAGTTTTACCGATACTAAATAAAGAAAACTTAAATACAATCACACTTTCACCACGATATGAATCCACATATTGGTTAGATACAAAATTTCAAAATGAGCGCATATTCTATCAAACGGAATTATGTGAGGGGGTTTTCATGGCTGGATCTATATCCAAACCCATAAATGGTAAAATACCAATAAAAATTTTGAATACACGAGAAAAAGAAGTAAACATAAAATGGATTGAACCCGAATCCTTTAGTGTAAACGAACATTATATATTAAATTACGAACTATCTAAAGAAGCGTCTATTACACGAATAGACAAACTATTAAAAGAAATGAATTATGACACATTAAATATTGAGGAAAAGAAATGTAAACAGACAATCTGTACAAAATTTAACGACATATTTCATTTAGACGGAGATGAATTGACAGTGACAAATATTGGGACAGCAAATATTAAAATAAAAGAAGGAATTGCACCAAAGTATACTAAACCATATAGAATACCGCATACACCAAAACAAAATATACAAGAAGAAATAGACAAAATGTTAAAAGATAAAATAGCTGAACCATCAGTTTCGGCTTGGAATTCCCCTATACTAATTGTACCAAAGAAAAGGGATCCTGTCACAGGATTATAGAAATTTCGAATGGTCATTGACTACCGGAAAGTTAACGATATTATAGAAGATGATAAATTTCCACTACCAAATATCACAGATATATATGATATGGTAGGTGGTGCAACATATTTTTCGACTATAGATCTTAGTCAGGGATATTACCGAATGGAACTAGACAAAGACGGTAGACCGTGTACCGCATTTTCGACTGAAAACGGACAATTTCAATTAACACGTTTGCCAATGGGTTTGAAAATTTCACCCAGTGCATTTTCACGAATGATGTCAGTAGCAATGTCAGGTTTAACATATTCAAGATGTTTTGTATATTCAGACGATTTGATCATTTTTGGAAATAGTTTAGAATCGCATAATAAAAATTTAATAGAAGTTTTTCAACGACTTAGGGTTGTAAATTTAAAAATTCATCCTGGTAAATGTAGTTTTCTGAGAAAAGAAGTACTATATTTAGGCCACATTATTTCGGAGAAAGGCATTTTGCCTGATCCATCAAAATCAAACGCAATTAAAAATTTTCCACAACCAAACAATGCAGACGAAGTTCGGAGATTTGTTGCATTTGCAAATTATTATAGAAAATTTATTCCAAATTTCGCTTCAATAACCATTCCACTAAATAAATTATTAAAAAAAGATGCTAAATTTAATTTTACTAAAGATTTTATAGAAGCTTTCGAAACTATATATAAAAGAAATTTTAATAAGTCCAAAAATTTTACAATTTCCAAATTTTGACGAAGAATTTATTTTGCGAACTGACGCATCAGGGTTTGCTCTAGGAGCAGTACTTTCTAATAATGATGATAGACCAATAGCATATGCTAGTAAAACTTTAAATAATGCTGAGAAAAATTATAGTACAATAGAAAAAGAATTATTAGCCATAGTATGGGCTATTAAATATTATCGACCATATCTTTTCGGAAGACGATTTACAATTTTAACTGATCATAGACCATTAGTCTATTTATTTTCATTAAAGGAACCTTCGTCTAGATTAACTAAATTTAGACTTTTACTGGAAGAATATAATTTTTATGTAGAATATTCACCAGGAAAAGAAAATTGCACAGCAGATGCATTAAGTAGAGTAAAAATTACATCTGACGATTTAAAAATTTTAGTTATAGCAGTAACGACTAGATCAAAAACAAACACAAATGAAGAACAAATTGACACACCGAAAGAAACGGATGAACAAATTATAAAAGAATTATTACAACCACCACCAGAAGGGTTAAAACTAGTTGAGTTAAAAATAGTAGATAGTTTTAATGAAGAAATAAGCAAATTAAAAAATCAACAGGATATTATATTGGGTCCAAATAAAATATTAGCTTACATTCCAAAAAGGAATTGTATTATAATGATTAGACCAAAAGATAGCACTACAGACCAATCCGAGACATTCGGCAGATTGCTATAGAGGGACGTGCAGAAAATCACTGGTCCATTAAAATTGAAAAAATTATACAATGGCGCTATTGGTGGTGCGAGTAGTAGCGAGTAGTAGTGAAAGGGTTGTGATTACTGCTGATAAGATTGCTAAAATTGAATCTGAAATTGTTAGTGAAGAAATGGTTGCTGATGAAATTGATGCAGATGAAATGTTGTTGAAGAAATTGGAAACAAAAAAAACTATTGTTGCTGAAAAAATAATTGAAAATTTTAGAAGACGATAGCAGTCAGAAATTACAACAGCTCAGAATTAGTGACATTGAATATTTGGTCCCATTCTATACAGGTGATGATACTTATGCTATTGAAAAGTGGTTGGCTGATTTCGATAACGCTATTTTAATAAACAACTGTACGGAACATTTTAAATATATGTGTATGCGGAAAATGTTCAGAGGGACAGCTGCTTTATTTTTGCGCACTTGTACCGCAAAAACTTTTGAAGAATTACGTCAATCACTATTGAATGAATTTAAAAAGCACATAACTCTAACAGATGTTTATCAACAATTGAATAGGCGTACTAGAAACAAAAATTAAAATATATTAAGTTATATGTTATCCATGAAAGAAATCGCCGCTCAAGGAAATCTAAGTGACAGTGAAACAATCAATGCTATCATTGAAAGCCTGCATACGGCAAATGATTTTGATGAATTAAAGCAACTATTGGTGCGATATGATAAGCAGCGATCCAGTGAAACTTCTAGAGTCCAGCAACAGAATCCTATTAGACAGCAAAGAATTGAAAACAAAGACTCCAGTATCAACTAAGCTATTGTCAGGTGTTATAATTGCAGTGAACATGGTCATTTTTCTAACAAATTTCCTTATTGAATTATTGAATTATTATAATTTCATTTCTATAAAAAAAAAATTTTTATGAAATTGATTATTGACATTGAGTGAAATTATTAAAATGAGTTCTCGAGAACTGTGAAGGAGTTTGGTACTGTTAATAGAAGGATGGAGAATTGGTACTGTTGATAGAAGGATGGAGAACCATAGTATTTAGGAGATATTAAAATTATATAAATATAAATAAATATGCTATAAATATAAATAAATAATATGAATATAAATTAATATTATAAACAAAATTATTTTATATATATCAAACAAAAAAAAAATATATTAAATATCAAATAAATAACGAAAAAATAGCAACAAAATTAGTATTTTTATGTAAAAAGAATAAAAAAAATATATATATATATATATATATCAATATATCAAAAAGAAAAAAAAATGTTCTAAATTTAATTAAAAAAAAAAAACACAATCAACATAAATAATAATTTTCTTTTGTGTTACAAACCTTACAAAAAAAAAAGAAATAAATAAGTAAGTATATAATATATTTTCATATTTTAGCATATTTATATATGAAAATTATAGTATATATGTAATAACGTTTTAATATTTTATTAATTATATGAAACTATAAATTTATATACATACATAATATTATTTATTTACCAAAATGGGGCAAAAGACCTCTAAACAAGAAGAGGTTTTTATAAACAATAATGCAGGTACAACTACTAACAACAATACAAAAAATGAGCTCAGAATATACTCTGACTTACAATTAATTATTATTATTGTTGTAATAGTTGTAGCATTATATTTTGTATGGACAAAAGCCAAGGAATACCTTGATAAAAAAATAAAGAGACAAATTAATCTCTCTAACATTTCCACGGTTTAAAAAAAAAAGAATTATAATTATCCTAAGTAAAGTAAAATTTATGAGAAAATATTAAGTAAAGTAAAATTTAAATTTATGAAAATAAATATTTTAAACTAATTAATAATTGAAAAAAAAGAGAGAGAATTTTGTAATTAGAAGAAAAATTTATTATGTATGTACATGTAGCTATAATAAGATGTTTTAAATAAAGAGAAAAAAAAATATTTTATGTTTAAATTTTTAAATAAAAAAAAAAGAAAAAGAGAAACTCATATTAAATATTTTATGGTAAAAATTTTTAAGAGAAACTTATATGTGTATATCAACTTTTTTTATAATAAATTTTAAAAGCATTTTAAGCTATATTTTCGTTTTATTATTTTATCTAACGCCTAAAAATATGTTTTTGAATTTATAAAAAATTATTTTCTTTTGTATGTACCCACACTTTAAATTTGGAATATACTTTAATTATATATATATTTTAATTATTATATTTTAATTATTATATTATATAGAATAGAGAGTATACGTCGCAATATATACTACAAAAACTAGCGTATGTTGAAAAAGTAAAGGAAACCTGTAGCAATAGTTGGCGAGAATTATGTAAGGAAGACAAGGATTTAGCACTTGTTTATAAGGAAAAATTTGAAAGAGTCTATGTAGCTGTAACGGATATTTTAGATAAAAAGTCTAAGGAATTTTTAGACAAAACTATTATTGAACATAGTGAAGAAGAAGAAAGCGATACAGAGAATACTGATATAAAAGGAAAAATAAAAATGGCGAGTTTTGATTTCAATGTAGCACAAAAGCTACCATCATTAATAATTGAAAGGGAAGATATCAGAGAAGAGAAAATCAGAGATTTTTTGAATGGTATAGAATTTTACTATGACTTATTGAAAACGGAAGACAAACCAATTTTGGTAAATTTTTTGATTAAGTGCAAAATTCAAGGGAAGGCACTAACTGAAATGGAAACTGTAACTACTACAGATTTCGCCGAATTAAAAAGGCAAATAAAATCAAAATGTGGATGCAAAGACTCCATAGAAGTAATACAAACTAAGTTAGGCAATACACGCCAAGGAAATAGACTGATGCGGGATTTATAACCGAAATCGAAAGTCTAATATCAAGGATGACCGAATTAGAGGTCAGTGCACAAAGCGAGTCGGAAAGACCAGAACTAACAGCAGCCAATAATCGAAGAGGACTGGCATTTTTAAAAGAGGGAGTAAGCGAACGGTACAAAATTGTATTGGACAGTGCTAGGCATACCGATTTCGATACTGCCATAAAACATTTATTGGAATTGGATCCAGGTACGGAAAGGAATTCGGAAGTTGTGAGATACGTAGACAACAACAGGAACCGAAATTCCCACCAATACTATAATAATAACCGGAATTATAATAATTACCAAAATAATAATTATAGTAATAATAATAGACGACATTATAATGGCCAAAATCAAAATATTAGAAGGTCACATAATAATTTTAATAATTATAATAATAACGGAAATTCTAATAATAACAATAATAATAATAATAATTATAATAGAAATAATAATGGGAATAGAAATACCAATACCAACCGGAATTTTAACGGAAACCGGAATAGAAATTATAATAACAATTCACAAAATTACAGGCAAAATAATAATTCACAAAATTACAGGCCAAATTATAATAATAATAGAACACCCAATACGGACAACTCTAGAGTCCTAGCGATAACCGAAGCGGGAAACGAACAGCCCACCGAGGGGGTAGCCCACCAATCGGTAGGGGAATATACGAATTAGGCAATATCAAGGACATTATTTTTACAGCAGGTATGACAAACGGACTTTATGTAGAAGTACAAACAAATAACATAACTACAACCTTTTTAGTAGACACAGGAGCATCTATATGCACCATTTAGGACAAATGTAGGGGTAAAAACATTTTACAAAGGGATAAAATAACGACAATTCAAGGAATTTCAGGACATTTAGAGACATTAGGAACTTGTAATAACCAATTAAATTTTAAATCAGTAAATGTTAAACATGATTTTCACGTAGTTTCGGATAATTTTCCTGTACCAGTAGATGGTATTTTGGGAGCAAATTTCTTAAAGGATTTTCAAGCTAAAATAAATCTAGAAATTTTTTATCTCGAATTAACAATAGAGAATAAAAAGTTAGTTTTACCGATACTAAATAAAGAAAACTTAAATACAATCACACTTTCACCACGATATGAATCCACATATTGGTTAGATACAAAATTTCAAAATGAGCGCATATTCTATCAAACGGAATTATGTGAGGGGGTTTTCATGGCTGGATCTATATCCAAACCCATAAATGGTAAAATACCAATAAAAATTTTGAATACACGAGAAAAAGAAGTAAACATAAAATGGATTGAACCCGAATCCTTTAGTGTAAACGAACATTATATATTAAATTACGAACTATCTAAAGAAGCGTCTATTACACGAATAGACAAACTATTAAAAGAAATGAATTATGACACATTAAATATTGAGGAAAAGAAATGTATACAGACAATCTGTACAAAATTTAACGACATTTTTCATTTAGACGGAGATGAATTGACAGTGACAAATATTGGGACAGCAAATATTAAAATAAAAGAAGGAATTGCACCAAAGTATACTAAACCATATAGAATACCGCATACACCAAAACAAAATATACAAGAAGAAATAGACAAAATGTTAAAAGATAAAATAGCTGAACCATCAGTTTCGGCTTGGAATTCCCCTATACTAATTGTACCAAAGAAAAGGGATCCTGTCACAGGATTATAGAAATTTCGAATGGTCATTGACTACCGGAAAGTTAACGATATTATAGAAGATGATAAATTTCCACTACCAAATATCACAGATATATATGATATGGTAGGTGGTGCAACATATTTTTCGACTATAGATCTTAGTCAGGGATATTACCGAATGGAACTAGACAAAGACGGTAGACCGTGTACCGCATTTTCGACTGAAAACGGACATTTTCAATTAACACGTTTGCCAATGGGTTTGAAAATTTCACCCAGTGCATTTTCACGAATGATGTCAGTAGCAATGTCAGGTTTAACATATTCAAGATGTTTTGTATATTCAGACGATTTGATCATTTTTGGAAATAGTTTAGAATCGCATAATAAAAATTTAATAGAAGTTTTTCAACGACTTAGGGTTGTAAATTTAAAAATTCATCCTGGTAAATGTAGTTTTCTGAGAAAAGAAGTACTATATTTAGGCCACATTATTTCGGAGAAAGGCATTTTGCCTGATCCATCAAAATCAAACGCAATTAAAAATTTTCCACAACCAAACAATGCAGACGAAGTTCGGAGATTTGTTGCATTTGCAAATTATTATAGAAAATTTATTCCAAATTTCGCTTCAATAACCATTCCACTAAATAAATTATTAAAAAAAGATGCTAAATTTAATTTTACTAAAGATTTTATAGAAGCTTTCGAAACTATATATAAAAGAAATTTTAATAAGTCCAAAAATTTTACAATTTCCAAATTTTGACGAAGAATTTATTTTGCGAACTGACGCATCAGGGTTTGCTCTAGGAGCAGTACTTTCTAATAATGATGATAGACCAATAGCATATGCTAGTAAAACTTTAAATAATGCTGAGAAAAATTATAGTACAATAGAAAAAGAATTATTAGCCATAGTATGGGCTATTAAATATTATCGACCATATCTTTTCGGAAGACGATTTACAATTTTAACTGATCATAGACCATTAGTCTATTTATTTTCATTAAAGGAACCTTCGTCTAGATTAACTAAATTTAGACTTTTACTGGAAGAATATAATTTTTATGTAGAATATTCACCAGGAAAAGAAAATTGCACAGCAGATGCATTAAGTAGAGTAAAAATTACATCTGACGATTTAAAAATTTTAGTTATAGCAGTAACGACTAGATCAAAAACAAAAACAAATGAAGAACAAATTGACACACTGAAAGAAACGGATGAACAAATTATAAAAGAATTATTACAACCACCACCAGAAGGGTTAAAACTAGTTGAGTTAAAAATAGTAGATAGTTTTAATGAAGAAATAAGCAAATTAAAAAATCAACAGGATATTATATTGGGTCCAAATAAAATATTAGCTTACATTCCAAAAAGGAATTGTATTATAATGATTAGACCAAAAGATAGCACTACAGACCAATCCGAGACATTCGGCAGATTGCTATAGAGGGACGTGCAGAAAATCACTGGTCCATTAAAATTGAAAAAATTATACAATGGCGCTATTGGTGGTGCGAGTAGTAGCGAGTAGTAGTGAAAGGGTTGTGATTACTGCTGATAAGATTGCTAAAATTGAATCTGAAATTGTTAGTGAAGAAATGGTTGCTGATGAAATTGATGCAGATGAAATGTTGTTGAAGAAATTGGAAACAAAAAAAACTATTGTTGCTGAAAAAATAATTGAAAATTTTAGAAGACGATAGCAGTCAGAAATTACAACAGCTCAGAATTAGTGACATTGAATATTTGGTCCCATTCTATACAGGTGATGATACTTATGCTATTGAAAAGTGGTTGGCTGATTTCGATAACGCTATTTTAATAAACAACTGTACGGAACATTTTAAATATATGTGTATGCGGAAAATGTTCAGAGGGACAGCTGCTTTATTTTTGCGCACTTGTACCGCAAAAACTTTTGAAGAATTACGTCAATCACTATTGAATGAATTTAAAAAGCACATAACTCTAACAGATGTTTATCAACAATTGAATAGGCGTACTAGAAACAAAAATTAAAATATATTAAGTTATATGTTATCCATGAAAGAAATCGCCGCTCAAGGAAATCTAAGTGACAGTGAAACAATCAATGCTATCATTGAAAGCCTGCATACGGCAAATGATTTTGATGAATTAAAGCAACTATTGGTGCGATATGATAAGCAGCGATCCAGTGAAACTTCTAGAGTCCAGCAACAGAATCCTATTAGACAGCAAAGAATTGAAAACAAAGACTCCAGTATCAACTAAGCTATTGTCAGGTGTTATAATTGCAGTGAACATGGCCATTTTTCTAACAAATTTCCGAAAGCTAAAAGAACCATCGGTAGCTGCTTCAAGTGTGGTGCTAAAGATCATCAAATCAAGAATTGCCAGAAAAAGAATTTAATTGCAAATATTAACGAAACTTGTGACGAAAATGAAAATGAAGAAATTGATGTAGTCCAAAGAGTGAGTATTGCTTTCAGTGACTTAAGTTATAGTAAAAATAACATAAAATTTCCGTTCTATGATTCTCTTATTGATAGTGGTAGCCCCGTCAGTTCTATATCCAAGGAAATAATAGCTATTGACTTCGGAAGTGAAAATTTTGTTTATTCAAATTATAATGGCTTATCAGGAGTGAATGTAAATACCTACAGCAAAATTGACTGTCATCTTAAATTGTTAGATAGAACAAAAAAAACATCACTGTTTATTGTTGAAACGGATTTATTACCGAAACCATTATTACTTGGAGGTGATGTTATGAAATTATTTGATATTGTTCTTTCAAGTAAACATAAATCTTATAAACATGGTTTTTATAAAAAAAAATTTAAATTCATTCCTAATAAACCATTTATTGAAACTTCCGAAACTAAATTTGTTATTAATAATATTGATGAAGTTCTTAGTGACGAGCCACAAAATGATAAGCCTTACAGCGTATCTAGTAAATTCGATTTAATTATATTAGATAAAATTGATGACAAAAATAATATCCCGGATATTTTTAACATTGAAATAGAAACCTGTAATAAAAAAAATAAAAATAATATTAATCCAAGTATTTGTGCGGAAACACGTGAGATTATATACAAGACTGTAATTGACTCTTATGAAAACATTACCTTAAACAAACCCTCTGGTGATTTATTGCAAATGCAGATTAGATTGACTACAGACATTCCGGTACGGTGTAACCCCCGACGACTGTCATACTTTAATAGATTAATTGTCAAAGAGATTACTGATGATTTATTGAAAAAAAATATAATACGACATAGCGACTCGCCGTATGCCTCCCCTATAGTACTGGTAAAGAAAAAAAGCGGTGAAACGAGAATGTGCATCGACTATAGGGAATTAAATAAAATAACCCTTCGGGATAATTACCCATTGCCACTAATTGAAGTTTGCCTTGAATATTTAAAGAATAAAAAATATTTTACATTGCTTGATATGAGAAATAGTTTCCATCAGGTTAAAGTTGAAGATGAACCCATTGAAAAAACTGCTTTTGTGACACCTTCCGGTCAATTTGAGTACATAATGATGCCATTCGGATTAAAAAATTCCCCGTCCGTTTTTCAACGATTCATTACGCGTGTACTTCAAAAATTTATAACGAAACAACTAATTACAGTATTTATTGATGACGTATTGTTGGCAACAGAGACTATTGAAGAACATATAGAACTATTGAGAGACGTATTAAATTGTCTTGCAGTGAATGGGTTAGAATTAAAAATTGAAAAATTTTTGTTTGCCTACAATAATTTGGATTATTTGGGATATCAAGTAGATAGTAATGGTATAAAACCAAATTCACATAAAAAAGAAACGATTCTAAAATATCCTGTACCAAAAACAATTAAACAAGTACATTCATTTATAGGATTATGTAGTTATTTCCGAAAATTCGTACCAAACTTTACGTAAAGATGTTAAATTTAAATTTGATAAAGATTGTTTTTCCGCTTTTAAAGAATTGAAAGAAAAACTTATTGAATTCCCAGTGTTGTGCATCTATGACCCATTGAAAGAAACAGAATTGCATTGCGATGCCAGTGCAGTAGGCTTTGCGGCAGTTTTACTGCAAAAACAAGAAGATAATAAATTTCACCCAGCATTTTATTTCTCAAAAAGTGCTACTGAGGCCGAATCAAAATACCATAGCTTTGAACTAGAAACCTTAGCCATAATTTATGCCCTCCGTAGATTTCACGTATATTTGGAAGGTATTCCCTTTAAGATTGTTACTGACTGTAATTCATTGACACTTACGCTAAAAAAAAAGTCTTGAATCCTAGAGTAGCCAGATGGGCACTTGAGTTAGAAAATTACAATTATAGTATCCAACATAGAGGGGGTACGAGTATGACACACGTTGACGCCTTGAGTAGACAAGTGACAATAAGCGCTATTGACGAAGATAATATTGAATTTAAACTCATTGCTACTCAAAATCGTGACAAAAACATTGCTAGAATTAAAGAACAATTAAAAAAGAGCCCTTCGAAACTATATACGGTTGACGGTGGGATACTATATAGACAAGACATGAAAGGTGACAAGTATTTTTATGTTCCTGAAGAAATGGAACTTAATATAATCCGATTAATCCATGTAAAAGTTAGGCCATATGGCAGTAAACAAATGTTATGATCAAATTAAATTAACCTATTGGTTCCCGGATATGAAATATAAAATTGAGAAATTTGTTCGTAATTGTTTAAAATGTATAATGTACTCTGGACAATCTAATAAGAATGAAAGAAACTTACACAGTATACCCAAGAAACCGGTAGCCTTTGACACACTACATTTGGACCATTTGGGACCTTTACCTACAATTAGGTCTAAAAGAAAATATGTGTTAGCAATTATTGACTCTTACAAAATTTACCAAATTCTACGCAGCCAGCTCTACTAGTAGCAGAGAGGTAATTTGTTCCCTAAAAAAATATTTTGAACCAGTTAGAATCGTGACAGACCGGGGTACTTGTTTCACATCCAATGAGTTTAGTGAATTCCTTAGGGAAAATAACGTAATCCATGTAAAGAATGCTGTGGCATCTCTTCAAGCGAACGGTCAAATTGAAAGAAGTAATCGAGTTTTAAACCCAATGTTAGCAAAATTGAGTGAATCTGTCAAGCATTTTGATTGGAGTTCCAAACTAATTGACACAGAATTCGCCATTAACAATTCTATTCACAGTACAACACATCGTAGCCCTTGTAACTTGCTTTTTGGATTGAACCAGAGAGGAGTTGTAGTAGACTGGCTGACAGAATACCTAGACTCTAGTAAATCACCTCCTGATCGAAACCTCCAGTTGAACAGATCTATCGCTTTACAAAATATTGAAAAGTCCCAATTGTATAACGAAAAATACTTTGAAAACAAACATAAGTTAGCCAGAAAATTTAGTACAGGTGACTATGTAGTCATCAAAAATGTAGACGTGACGTCAGGGACCAATAAAAAACTTATACCAAAATATAAAGCACCTTATGTAATCTCAAAGGTGTTCCCGAATGACAGATATTTGATAAAAGATATAGATAATTGTCAAGTTACCCAACTTCCATATAATGGCATTGTCGAGGCTTATCACATTAGAAAGTGGCGTGAACCAATTGAAACTGATGAATCTCACTGAATATTATATTGTTGATCGGGTCGCTCAACTTGTCAGGTTAGCCGAACTGTAAGAAAATCTGGAACACCCTATATCATAACTTTTATAATGACATCTGTCATATTCACTGTCAATGAAAGCAATACACACACATATAGATATATTTTTTTAAAAGTACCGTAAAATCAGTCCATTTTTGAATATTAAACAGGGAGAAAAGAAAAGATTCATTCGAGAAGCGTCGTTTGAGAAAAATAGAAGTTTTTTTGAATTTATTAAAGAAGTAACGTAGAAGCTTGTTTAAAAATAAAAAAATTAGAAGTAAAATTTAGCAATTTATTTTTGTAAAATTATAATTGATTAAATAAAAGAAAATTGCAAAAATATATATTTTATAAAAATATTAAAATTATTTGGCCATTACACATTTATAAATGAGTATATAATTTATTTTGGGATTTTGTTTGGCGTACACACACAGAAATTAATTAAAAATAATTAAACAAACATAAACATTTTTTTTTGTTTTTAAATTGAAATATTTGCGTATACTATGAAAAATATATAAAAAAAATTTCACCACTTAAATAATTGAATAATGTAATATTTTGTGTACCCGTATTTATTAAATAATGAATTTAATAATGCTAGTATGATAAATAATATATATATGTTTTGTTATATATATACTATTTATGAATTTAGTAGATTTTAGAATGAAACACTTTGAGTTTAATAAAACACTTTTTACTTTTTATTTTCTTTATTAATATTATAATTTTTACTACTGATTTGAGTGAATGGTTGTTTAAGACTGATTTTTTTAAATTCTATTTTTATCATATCAACTTAATATTATATTTTTTAATAATGAGTGCTGTTTAATGCCCTTTTTGATTCAATCGACTTTACTGACCTAATGATCGATATTTTAGAATGAAGTTACATAGCACTTGACTAATCATTTACATTATTTTTTTTTGTTATTTGAACTACATTTTGTGTTTCTTAAATTATTAAGAAATACTTATTTAAAATAATTATTTTACATTTTGTATTTCTTAAAGTATTAAGAAATACTTATTAAAAATAATTATAGCTATTGAAATGACTAATGATTAACATATGTATGAAATTTTAATTTTTATATTTGGGTATATTACACCTCCTTTCATGGAAAAAAAAATTTCTAGAGGTTTAAAATAAAATTTTGTATAATTATATTTTTTAATGTTTTTTTTTTTTTTTTTATTTTTATAAAATTTATAAAATGTTTTTTCTTAAAATTACAAAAATAAAATTTATAAAATGTTTTTCTTAAAATTACAAAGATAATTTTTTTAAAATGTTTTTCTTAAAATGACAAAGATAATTCCCAATTTTAAAATTAAATTATATATGTATATTTTTTTATTATTTTTGTTTTTTTTTAACATAAGTCAAATTATATAAAAACATAATAAGATTGAATAAACATAATTGTTATAAAAATTTTGAATTTAAAATTGTTTTTTTTTTTATACAAGTGGAATTCTTTGTACATGTTAGTTTTATATAGATGATAGTCAATAAGAAGGCTAAAGAAGAAATTGTTATAATAGTTTTGGTTATAATATTTGCGATATGTGATTTTTCTTGTGTTTGTTTACTATGATAATCGATCTCAGTTTCGATATCTTTAAGACTTTTACTGTATTGTATAAGTTTTTCGTTTGAGTTAATTATATTTTCGTGAAGAGTAGGAATGTTTATCATTTCAGTAAAATTTATATTTAATCTTAATGTGTCAAAATTTATGAAATGGTCGCCTATTGTTGTAGTTGTATAGTTTAATGGTTCTATGTTTTTTGTATTTAATTTAATATTTTTAGTTTCGGCTGAGCAACCTGGATATAAATGTATGTATCCAGTATAAGTTAATTTAAGTTAATTTTAAAATTTTAAAATAGTTTGGACAATAGATTTTTAATGTAATTTGGAATGGAATTATGAATAACCATGAATTTATTTGGTTTAATTTGTACCATAATTCATTTTTTAAGGTAAATATTCGTATATTACAAAATGAATTTAATTCTGGTTCACCATGTATAACTTTTGCTATGCAGGTGTTACTGGTTTTAGCGGGTATGTTTCCATTACATAGAAATGTGTAAAGTCTCGTTTGAGAAGTTTTTTAACAATTTGCAATCTGATACTTCTAACTTCTTCTTGTTCAAGTTTAATAAATATATCACGTTTTTGATTTATTGCAATATAAGTTTGTTTGAAATTTATATAATAATAAGTATTGTTATGTAAAGGTATTGGTATTGGAAAAATTTTATACATGAATAATTGTTCTCTGTGGTATTGTAATTTCATATAATATGCGTTTTTGGGTATATTTTGGTTTAATTTCTAATAATTTTAAAAATTGTAAAATATTATTAGTGGTTATTTTTATAGGAATTTCATATTTTGATACTTGTACTTGAATTTTTTCTAAAGATTCCAGTAAGATTTCTGGTTGTAAAATTTTAGTAGCGATTTCATTATTCATTGCTCTTTTCAATGATATTAGAAAATTATCTTGTAGTTTATCGAAATTTTGAATATTAAGAGTTAATAATATGGAAATTTCATCGAATTCATGCAGAAATTGTTGATATATAGTGAGATTGTTAACTTTAGGAATTAGCATTTGTAGTAATTCATTATTATTTTTTGTATTTAATGTGGTATTTTGAAGTATTTCTATAGAGTTTTTTAAAATAGTACTTTGTTTTTCTTAGATATGCGTTATAAATTTATTAGATTCTTTTAATTCACTAATTTTGTTTTCTATATGTTCAGAATCTTCTGAATCCATGACACCGAATAATCCTTTTAACATTGTACCACCTAAATTTATTATACCGCGTTTTTGTCTTGTGGTTGTGTGTAAGAAAAATTTATCGATTTGTTTTTGTGTGTTAATTACTTTAGATAGACTTACATTTAAAGAATGTTTAGTTAGTGGACAGTGATCTCGAGGAAAGTTTTGTTTTATTTGTGTACATACGTTTTTTAAATTTTGGAAAGTTTCTTGTAATTGATCAAATTCTTTTTTCATATTTGATATATCATAATATATTATTAGTTTCCAATTCCCTGAGATAATTTTATAATCTCCCATAGGTTCTAAGTATAATCCCGAATTATCATCATGTTTCTGTATATTGAATATTGTTTGAGGTTTTCCAACGGCAAACATAAAATTTAATAGTCTATATAATGAAATTATGAAAATATAAAATATTTGTATAAGTTTATTATGTATAAAAGAAAAAGTGTTTTTGAAATTTTTTTTTTTTTTATTATTTTTCGATAAATAGTTTTAAAAGGTTATTATGTACTAGTTTAGTTTTTCTACCGATTTTGATGTAGTATTTTCTGGAGAATTTATTTCCACTACTTCATAAGGACCTAGATAGCATGAAGTTAATTTTTTGCTTTTTCTAACTTTGTCAAGTAACCATACTTTATCTCCCACGATTATATCTAATATATTTGTATTTTTATCATATATCCTTTTATTTATTTCTTTTGATCTAATTAGGTTATTTCGTGCTTCATCATAACTAACTTTAACGTAACTTTAATTCAAGTACTTAATCGTCAATATTATATATATACAGGATCTATAGTTTTACAAATAGCTGATGGAATTTCTGGTTTTATGCCAAATAAAATTTCGTAAGGTGAAAATTTCGTTGAAGAGCTTGGAGTTGTATTGTGTGCAAAAATAGCAAAGTCTAACCATGTATCCCAATTATCAGAATCTTTGTTTGCATAACAACGCAAATAGTTTCCCAAAGTACGATGCGATCGTTCTAGGGATCCATTGGATTCTGGATGATAACTGGTAGTGTGTATTTTTTTTATTTTCAATAAAGAACAAGTCCTTTTGAATACTTCACTCATGAAATTAGTGCCTTGGTCAGTTAAAATAATTTTTGGAATACCAAAAATACATATGACCTTCCGTACGAAAGCATTAGCTATCGTGACTGCTTCTTGATTAGGAATTGGTGTAGCTAATAAAAATTTTGATAATAAATCTTGAAACGTTAATATATATATATTGCCAGACTCAGTACTAGGTAATGGACCGACTATATCTAATGATACTTTTTCAAATGGTTTGGTAGGTGTATCTGTAATTTTCATAGGCATTTTAGTTCTTGGACTTAATTTATTTTGTTGACAAATTTCACATGAAGATATATATTTTATTACCATTTGCTTCATGTTTTGAAAATAGTATTTTTGTTTTAATTTTTGAAGGGTAAAATTTACACCTTGATGTCCACCGGCTGGACTATTATGATATTCATCTCAAATTGTTTTTATTTCAGTAGGGTTAGTCAGAGAAATTAAATTTGTATTTTTAATTAAATTTTTATTTTCGTTTTTATCTATTTCTACTTTCGATTTCATTATTTGAGTTTTTATCTATTTCAATATTTTCGATTTCATTATTTTGACTATTGGTTTGATTAATTTTCTTAAAATTAGCTCTTGTGATTACATTTACATTTGCTATTTCCAATCTAGATAGCGCGTCAGCGTTTGTATTTAAATGTCCCGATTTATGAACAACACAATAATCATATTCTTCTAGTTTAATGCGCCAGCGCATTATTCTGGAAGTGGGATTATTTATATTAAAAATCCAGACAAGTGGTTTATGATCTGTGACAACAGTGAATTTTCTGCCATATAAATAAGGTCGAAAATAAGCAGTTGCCCAAACTACCGCCAAAGCCTCTTTCTCAATAGTTGAGTAATTACGTTCAGCTTTGTTTAGTGTTCTACTGACATAAGCAATGGGCAGATCCATTACTTTACCATGTTCTAATGTTTGTTGCGATAAAACGGCACCTAAGGCTGTATCGCTCGCATCTGATGTTGTTAAATAAAATTCTTTAGTGAAATTAGGATATTGTAATACGGGGTATTCTGTGATAGATTTCTTTAATTTTTTAAATGATTCATCACAAAATTCATCCCATATGAATTTTGTATCTTTTTTTAGTAAATTATTTAGTGGTTGTGCAATAGCAGAGAATTTTGGTATATATTTTCGATAATATTCGATTAGTCCTAGAAAAGATTTTATAGCTTTTTGATTTTGTGGTGGAACTATTTGTAGAATTGTGTCAATTTTCTTTTTATCCGTTTTAATACCCTTTTCAGGTATTACATGACCAAGATATAAAACTTCTTTATGAAGAAATTTACATTTATTGGGTTGTAATTTTAAGTTATATTTCTTTAAAGCTTCGAATACTTCTATTAATTTTTTATTGTGATCAATAAGATTTTTTCCATATATAACAATGTCATCTAGGTACACAAAACAACGTATAACTTGTAGACCAGTTAGAACTATATTCATCAATCTCTGGAATGTAGGTGGTGCATTGCGTAAACCAAATGGCATTCGTATGAATTCGAAATAACCATAGGGTGTACTAAAAGCCGTTTTTTCACGATCTTTCTCATCAACACCGATTTGATGAAATCCGTTAGCCAAATCTAAAGTAGAGAAGTATTTTGATTCACCCAACTGACCCAGGATATCTTCAATATTCGGCAGTGGATATGAATCACATATAGTAATTTCATTCAGTTCGCGGTAATCTACAACTACACGCCATTTTTTATTACCATTTTCGTCCGGTTTTTTCGGTACTACTAATAAAGGACTGTTCCAAGCGCTTTTGCTATGTTGAACAATACCTTGACTTAGCATTTCATTAACTTGCTTTTTGATTTCAGACTTATGAATTTCCGGTAATCTATATGGTTTAATATTAACAGCTGGTTTACCCAGTTCTGTATTTATTTCATGTTTTATCGTTTCAGTGCAAGTTAACAAGTCGCCCTCTAAATAAAATAATTGATTGTAGTCTCTACATATTTTTGTTATTGAATCCTTTTCTTCTGAATTCAAATGGGAAAAGTCTAATTGTTTATTTAAATTTTTCAACGATTTTCTACTTTATTTGCAAATTCGGTATCCGATAATGTATAAACATTGAAGTTTTCTAATGGAACAAAATTTAGTTTTAAATCTTCGTTGTATAAATCAAAAGAATTTTCATTTATATTTATAATACTAATGTATACATATCCATTTTCAGATTTTACTATTGTATTAGTTATGAATATTCCTTTTTGGGCTAATTCTTTAGATTTGAGGTAAGTGATTGATTCATTCACAATAGAAACAGGACCGTATTTGATTAATTTGTCCGTACGTAGTGGTATCACCACTTTATTATTTTCGACTTGAAATTTAATATGAATTTTTGAGTTTTTGAAATTAAATACTGCTTGATCATTACCGTAATCAATAATTGCTTTGGTCTGATTTAAAAAATCTTCACCTATTATACCATCTTGGGATATAGGGAAATTGGCAGATACTACATGAAATAGTATAGGATATTGTTTGACATTTTTATCTGATGATTTAAGAAATAATTTAGTTGTACCAATTGTATTAATAGGTTCAGGTGAAATACCTTTTAATTCAATAGGTAGTAAGTCAACATAAGTGTTATCATGCAAAGCATTTATTTTTATGATGCTTACGTTAGCACCGGAATCTAATAATAATTTGGTAAATTGATTTTCTGTGCCCTCTATTTCTAAAGATAGAATACTAGAAAAAGTTCGATTCTTTATTTAATTTATTAAAACTGATTTTGTTTTAGAATTTTGTACCTGACTTTGTATTTTATTACGATTAATATGATTTTGAGATACATTTTTATTTTTATTAGAATTTGCATGATTTAGGATTTTATTTTTAGATTTAGATTTTTGATTTAGAATATTTTGATTTTGTATTGAATTTGGTATAATTTTTTGATTTTCTTGATTTTGAATTAGATTTGGAGGTAGATTTTCTTGAATTTTTATTGAATTTGATATAATTTTTTTATTTTCTCGATTTTGAATTAGATTTGGATTTAGATTTTCTTGAATTTTTATTGAACTTGATATAATTTTTTGATTTTCTTGATTTTGAATTAGATTTTCTTGAGTTTTTATTGGGTTTCTTATATTAAATCGCTTGCCTGAGTCCGGAAACCCGATGGACCAGGCTGATTGGAGTTTCCCTGTTCTGTACCAGATTGTGATACTAATGAAATGTTATTTTCAGAATTAGTTTTCTTGTTATTGTTATATATTCGTTTTCTGCAATCCTCGATAACATGACCGGGTTTTCTGCAGTAACGACATATTTTTTCTTGAGAAATGGTGGTTATTTGCGGACTTGATTTAGAATTTGTTATAACAGGTACATCATTAAATTTTGGTAAATTATTTTGATAAAATCTAGGTTTATTTTGAAGATTATAATTCGGGTTAAAATTTGATTTAAAATTGTTATTATTATTTTGTTTTCTACAATCCTTAGTGAAATGTGAAAAAAGTAATGATTAACATATGTATGAAATTTCTACAATCCTTAGTGAAATGACTAATGATTAACATATGTATGAAATTTTAATTTTTATATTTGGGTATATTACAATAATCATGAATTAAAAATTATATTATAAACAAAGAAAAAAAAAAAACAAAATCATATAGTTTTATTTATTATAATTTAATTGGAATTTTATTTATTCTTTTGAAAATTCCAATTTTTTTTTATTTTTGTTAGAGAGTGGTTCGGTGCGGTTGGTTTTGATTCTTTTTACTACCTGATGAAAATGGCTGGCTGATTTTTTAATAATTTTCCAGGATGGATCTCAATAGATTTCTGTTGCTTTCTTGTCCTCTTCCTTATGGTGATACGTCGTAAAATTTGTTGAAAATTTTACGTTGTTGGAAATTTTTTTTTGAAGTATCGCCATGTTGTGTTATTGATTGCCGTTTGGATCACTGGTCGACTCACGCCCCACAGGTTGAGCATAGCTGGCACACTTAGGAGGAAATCCCACTGGTCCAAGGAGTTCTAGTATCATAAATTTTTGTCTAGAGTTTTTCTTGTGATGCGCTGTTGGTCACCCTAGACCTGGCGCCCAGTTCACTAGAACTCCGAAGTTACCTCCTCCGACTTACCTTATAGCTAACAGGTGGTATTGTTTTTTTAGACTAAAATTATCGTATTGTTACAATTGGGGCCCAAACTATGGTACTTTTAGATGCATCAATTGTTTTACAATTGGCGCCAAATTTGTGGCCTATTTTAAAATTTTTTTTTTGTAATTCTTCATCTGAGGTTGCTAAAGTCGGATGGAGGGGCAATCAATACCGCAACTTCTTCCCCTTCCGTGGGAGTATTCTTCCTTCCCTATGAGGAACGTCGGAGGTTGTTCCAATTCAATTTATGCACTGGTAGTTAGATAAGGGTTTTGGTTGTCCATTACCTGTCCTACCAGTGTCCTTTGTTTTATTTATTTTGGGGGGTTAGAAACTACGTTAAGGTGGTCCTTGACGTATCCTCCCCAAAGTGTCCGTCCGCTAGTTAGACACCCGCTTTTAGTAGTCTAAAAAGGGGTCTTAGCATTTGTGTCCTAGCAGCGTAAGTTGAACTTTATGTGAATTGGGACGGCCAAAGATTTTTTTTGTAGTGTTGGGGGAATATTTCTCATGGAAGTTTCCTTTCTCCCTAACCCCATACCTACCTTACCCCTTCCCTTCCCTGTCCATTTTAAAAGAGAGATCCAGAGTGCATCCATTCTGGGGAGTTATCTAAATTGACATTAAAATAAAAATATTGTTGAAAATTTTTGGGATTTTTTTTTTGTTTCTCTTCGATTTTTTTTTGCGGTTCTTTATTTCTTTTTGATTTTTTTTTGTTTGTTAAAAATTTTTTTTGGCTGTTGGTTCCTCGGTTGAGCGAGCGCTGACGGAGAAAGTTTTTTAAATAGACAGTAAAGCGGAGAATGAATGAAATAGAAACGACCCCTTGACCAATTTTCGCTGCCGCCTGTGGGCGCCGTTGCCAATCCGACTGGTAATAAGGGGGTGTTGGCGAAACAGTCGCTTATTCCAACTCCGACAATATTGGCCGGCCACCAAATCAATCAAAACGTCAAAGTCAATCAAAACGTCAAAGCGTCCACTTACCTCAATCAATCAAAACGTCAAAGCGTCCACTTACCTCATAATGAATCGGTAATAGCCTCTGCAACACAGTTCGATCACACGCAAATTTCCTCCATGTCCAGTCTGCTCGAAGAACAGCGGCAACAAATCGCCGAACTCCAAGCGCTTGTAGCTCGACAACATCTTTCGGAACCAGCTGCAGCGCCCCTGTTTGTCAAAGTCAATCAAAACGTCAAAGTCAATCAAAACGTCAAAGCGTCCACTTACCTCAATCAATCAAAACGTCAAAGCGTCCACTTACCTCATAATGAATCGGTAATAGCCTCTGCAACACAGTTCGATCACACGCAAATTTCCTCCATGTCCAGTCTGCTCGAAGAACAGCGGCAACAAATCGCCGAACTCCAAGCGCTTGTAGCTCGACAACATCTTTCGGAACCAGCTGCAGCGCCCCTGTTTGTTGCTCCTGTTCGTAGCTATCCACCGTCTGTAATGCCACCACTGAGCCGGGGTAGGCCAGTGAGGGAACCATCAAATGTCGCTCCTTTTTCACTCGACGATAGCGACGATGAACCTGACGAGCGCCACTCTGAACATTTTAGGCGTCGTAATCCAGTTTCTAACTGGCGGATTCAATTTTATGGTTCGGGCAAAGCTCTGTCGCTAGCGGAGTTCATCTTCCGAATCGAAACTTTGGCCAAGGGAGATGGATATCCGTTGGAAGGTTTGGTGTTGTCGATCAATCAACTCCTTCAGGGCCGTGCCGAGACCTGGAACTGGCAATATATTCGGAGGCATTCGAACACGTCATGGTCCAACCTGAAAGCGGCCATGAAAATTGAATTTGACGATGGGGAAGATGATGGTGATGTCAAACGGTTGATGGAAGCCAGGAAGCAACGTTCTCGGGAAAAAATTTCTGACTTCCGAATGGACATGGAGGGATTTCGTCTTCGTCTGACGCACGAAATTTCTGACGATGACTTTCTGAACAGGCTCTTATATAACCTATATCCGGGTTACAAAAAAGCTCTGATTTTGGAGATAATTGTAACCCTTAATCAGTTGGATAGAGTTTGTAAGAGACTGGAAAGGAAGTGGCGGGAAATTGGTGAGTCAGCCGAGGACCAAGTTCGTCCCCATAGTATGTATGTCCATGAGTTGGAGGGGAACGTTGACTCAAATTATATACTTACAAATTCGGCGCTCCAAAAGTCCAATCTGCCAGAACCGCCAAGTCCGTCTGTTCCAATTAAAGAAGTCCTGTCCGTCCAAGATAATAAATTTCATCCGGGGATTACGTCCGCCACTCTCGTACGTGCCGACAAAAATACATATGTTATTTGTTTTAATTGCGATGATTTGGGACATCTATTTCGAGATTGTCCCCATCCATTAAAAGTATTTTGTTATCGTTGTGGTTTCAAAAATACTTACGTTAATAAGTGTCCGAGGTGTCATCCCGGCAACCTTCAGGGAAACTCGAAAGCGGGTTTGGGAAACTGGAGGTAACCAAGCTACCGCCCTCGTCCGAATCCTCCAGCGTAGAGTCCGGTGATAGGTATAAGTTAGGTGTAGCTTCTAAGAATCCTCCATTAAGTAGCATACGCGAATTAGGTTTAGTTAAAAATAGAAATAATAGTAGATCCAAAAAACATTTTAGTGAGATGGAGCAAATCCGGAAACCGTTGAAAGCTTCGTACCTCAGGCCGGATGGAGACAATCGTCCTTTCATAAAGATACAAATTGCAAATAAAAACCAATTTGCGTTGTTGGACAGTGGGGCCAATATTAGTAGTTTGGGGAAGGATAGGGAAAATTTGCTGCGGGAGTTGAACATTTCGTACACTCCGATCACGTCCATTGTGAATATGGCCGATGGTAACCCTAACGGTGTCATCGGTTATGTATTCCTGAACATTATTTACAATGGCGTGACAAAAACCATCAAATTTTTCCTGATCCCATCCATTCGACGGTCTATGATTTTGGAAATGGATTTTTGGGACGCTTTTAATGCGATTCCGTTTAAAAATCTAGAAGTATCTGAACTAAGTAATGATGATAAAAAAATGCATAAATTGAATATTGACCAACAACAAAGGCTTCACGAAGTGGTCGATTCGATTCCGTCGTTTAGCACATCTGGTCTGGGGAAAACTACGATTCTTAAACACGAAATCGACGTTGGAGATGCGAAACCTCAAGTTGTCCGTCCGTATCCATTATCTCTGCCTATGCAAAAATTATTAGAATTAGAATTAGATAAAATGCTAGAGCAGGATATAATTGAGGAGAGTCGAAGTGCATGGGCATCGCCCTTGGTGTTGGTGAAAAAAGCAAACGGCACCCTAAGGTTGTGTCTTGACGCCCGCAAGGTGAATGCCGTCACCAAGATTGATGCCTATCCACTTCCTCACATCAATTCGATTTTTAGTAGAGTCAAAAAAACCAAATATATCACTAGTTTAGATCTTAAAATGGCGTTTTGGCAGGTTGAACTGGAGGAGAAATCCAGAGACAAAACCGCATTCATTACGAGCTTCATGAGGATGTCTTTGTTTACCTTGATGATCTTTTGATCCTCTGGGAAGATTTTTACACCCACATGGAGCTCTTGAGTAAAGTAGCAGGGTGTTTGAGGGAAGCTGGACTAACCATAAACATCGAAAAAAGCCGATTTTGCCAGACCGAAACTAAATATTTAGGTCACTTTATAGACCAAGAAGGCATTAAAACGGACTCTGAAAAAATCGACGCCATCCAAAACTTTCCGAGGCCAAAAACTGTGCGACAGATCAAACGGTTTTTGGGCATGACTGGATGGTATAATCGGTTCATAAAGAATTACGCGGAAGTTGCGGCGCCTATTACTGATTTATTAAAAGGTAAAAATCCATACAAGTGGAATGATGCCGCTGAGGCAGCATTCTTAGCTTTGAAACTGGCCTTAACGCTGGCCCCCGTACTCGTAAATCCCGATTAATAAATTAATATTGCAATGTCAATAAAAAAAACAAAATAAAAATATTTCAATTTTTTTCTTTTTCCATAAAAAAAAAGCTAATTCCAATATGAACATTCTTTGAGCCACCTGCCGTTAAATGGATAAACTACAAAACCCAATATGCTACAAAACCCAACACGATGCCCAGTCAGTCGCAACCTCATTGGAAGTTGCCTAGTGTGTTTGCAATGGGAGGTCATGATCTAATAATCCCAGTGTGCAGGATGCGGACCTTCGGAATTGTTTCGTAGGTGAGTGAGCGAGAAAAAACATACGTAAAAGGGAGATGGATAATAAATAAATCAATTTCTTTAACATTATGAATTACTTTAAAATTTCTTAAAGAATTATTATAATATATCATTGTAATATTTTATAAAAATTCTTTAATAATAACTATAATTTAGTTAAGAATTTTGTTAAGAAATTTTTAAGAAATTCTTTAAAAATTTTCAAAGAATTCCGTAACAATTTCTCAAATTCAGAATAACATTAAAAAAAAGAATTTCAGCAAGAAAAATCAAACATTATCAGAGACGCTTAAGTTATTTCTAGAACAAAGGAATTTTAATACAGTCGTTCTAGAAACTTTGGTGAGAGAGGACTGAATAAAGAAAAATAATGTGAAAAAATAATTTTTAAAAAATTAAAGTGTGAAATAAAAGTGAAAAAATATTTAAACAACTAAAGTGAAAAAATAATTTATATTTTAAAAATAAATATCTTGTATTGCTATAAAGGATTTCCAACTTATATCAATATTTAAAGGTATAATTTTTTTAACATAATAATTATTTTAAGATATTTTCGTTACATTTTTTACTCTTTTTTAGATGCAATAGCAATAAAATTTCCACAAACAAAAATTGGAAGAAACGGAAAGGCAAATAAAAAAATATTTTTACAATATAAAGGGCACATTACGAAAAGTAAAAAAACAGCAGCACAACGACTACTAATTAAAATATTCATTTCAAAATTTAATAAGATATATGTATGTATTAATAAAAAAATATTAATAAAAAAATACATATTAAAAAAATAATGTTTTGTGTTTGTATGCATTTTCTAAAGGATAGGCCCCTAGAATTTTTCACTCTTTTCTGTGCGCATTTCTTTATTTTTTCTTATCGAAAATCTAAGGTGATTTTTAACTATAAAATATAAGTTTTCCCAAAGAAAACTTTTAGATTTTCTTAAAACTTTCTATAAAGAAATCTTTTAAATTTCTCTCGTCTGATTTTTCAAAAAAAGAGTGGAAACCTTCGGCAAATTTGGAGTTTTTGTCAACCATTTCATATATTTTTTCTTAAGAATTATTACGTGTTGACAGAGCTAATTAAAAGACGAAATATTTAACTTCGTTATAATATTTATTCAGCGGCTTGTTATATTATGATCAAGAATTGTCAAAGCATTTAATATTTAAATAATTATAACAGGATATATAAATTTAGTAATGTTAATAAATTCAATAGAAATAATGACGTTACATTATAAATTCTATATAATATAAAAGAATAATTCAAGTAAATATTTAATAATAACAATGATTGAATTGTACATGTTAACACCCCGCTTCAATTTAAGCGTTTATTGCAATTAGTTTCCCTAAGTATTCAAACTGTTTCGCCACCAACCCTTAAAATATCTGCCAGTTGATTTGCACTGCTTATGTATAATACTTTAATTTTATATTCCTCAATTGCTACTCATATAAAATTATATTTGACATCAATGTGTTTTGTTTTTGTCTTCATAAATTTTTACTGGTTGATTCAAATTGATGTTTAATTCCTGAAGTAGATTTTTCAGCCATATTGCTTCACAAGCTGCTGAAGAAAGTGCTACATATTCAGCTTCAGTTGTCGATAAGCAAGTTGAAGTTTGCTTTCTGGTGGCCCAAGAACTGTACATCCAAATACTTTAAATAAAAAACCCGTGATTGATTTTCGATCTTCCACGTCATTCGCCTAATCAGCATCAGCATATCCAATTAAAGGTTCAACATTTTAATCTCTACTAAAAATTAAAGAAAAATTTAAAGTTTGTTTAATATATTTTAAAATCCTTTTAATATGCTGCCAGTGAATATCACCAAAATTCTTTTGAAATCTACTAAAATAGTTTACAGAAATACTTAAATCAGGACGACAAGATGACATCACGTACATCAAACAACCAATTAATTCACGATAAGGTTTATCAATTTTAAATGATTCATCTTCTTTTAATAATTTCAAATTTTGTTCAATAGGCGTTGAAATTCCATTACAGCTTTCCATATTAAATCTTTTCAGCACATTCAATAAATATTGTTTTTGATTTAATTTCAAAATTCCATTTTGTTTATCTCTTATTATATTAATTCCCAAAAATTGTCTTATTTCTTTCAGATCTTTCACTAGACAATTTTATTTTAACAGTCTTAATTTCATTCATATCATTACCAATAATAAACAAATCATCAACATACAAAAATATATAATAAAACGATATTTTTTCCAAATTTGACGAATAAACAATAATCTGAAGTTGTACGAATAAAGTTTAATCGTTTTATAAATTGATGAAATCTTTCATTCCACGTTCTTGAAGATTGTTTTAATCCATATAAAGATTTATTTAGTTTACATACTAAATTCCTTTTAGAAAACTTTCTGGTGATAACATATAAATTTCTTCTTTCAATTCACCATTAAGAAATGCACTTTTTACATCCATTTGTTCAATATAATAATTATAGTGATTTGCAATTGCAATTAACGTTCTCACCGTTACTAATTTGACTACTGGGGAATATGTTTCATTATAATCAAAACCATATTTTTGTGCAAAACCTTTTGCTACCAGTCGAGCTTTATATTTTACAATTTCACCTGTCGCATTTCTTTTAATCTTGAAAACCCATTTAAAACCAATTGCTTTTCTTCCAGCAGATAATTCCGTTAAATTCCACGTATTCATTCTTTTAAACAATCAAGTTCTTCCTCAATAGTTAGTTTCAAATTTGACCAATCTTCAGATTTTTGTGTTTCTTCAATGCTTTCCGGAACGTCATCAACATAGTTTTCTGCATTTAGGGCAAAATGTGATGAATAATCTTTATATTTAATTGGTAAATTAATTGATCTACTAATTTTAGGTGAACATATGAAATCTTTACTCGTTGAATTTTCGTTTTCTATTATAGTGACGTCAATATCTTCCGTTTCACTTTCTTTGTCATCTTGTCTTACATTTATATTTTCATTTTCATAATTGTTTTCAACAATTTCATCATTTTGGATTTCAATATTAATATCATCATCGAAGCCATAATTTGTATCATTTAATTCATAATTAATATTAGTAGATTGATGTTCATCAAATACAACATCTCTTGCAATTATTATTTTATGTTTTTCTATATTCCATAATCGATATCCATTAGTTGCGTAACCCATCATCGTACATTTAATTGATTTAAAATCAAGCTTAGTACGTAATTCACCAGGAATATGGACAAAAGCGGTTGATCCAAATACACGTAAATTAAATAAATTTGGTTTCTTTCCATACCATATTTCAGCCGGAGTAATTTTTGATCTATCATCCTTAAAGGTAGAAGTGGGACTTCTATTAATTAAATACGTTGCTAATGAATAATTTAGACATGCTAATTGCTAATAAATAATTTAGACATATTCCCATCAAATATCATAGCTCTAGCGCTTTCCATGACTACTCTATTAAATCTCTCTGCAACACCATTCTGCTGTGGTGAATATGGAGTTGTATATTCAGTTTTAATTCCTTTTTTCTTACAAAAGTTTACAAAATTATTCGATGTATATTCCGTACCATTATCGCACCTAAAACGAGCTATTTTCTTTTCTAAAAAGGTAGTAGAATTATTATAAAATTCTTGAAATTTATTTAACACATCTGATTTTCTTGCAAGTAGATAAATAGTAGTAAAATGCGAATGTTGGTAACACAGACAACATCTTTATAGCACCATTGTTATAGCACCAGTCAGCACCGTAAAGCACCCTTCAGCATAACGATGGCACATGAGTTACCAACGAATAAAAAGTAGTCGAGTTCTATGTAAGCTTGTAACAATATGAGTAATTTTTTAATCGACAAAAAAAAATTACCACCTGCTAACTGTAGATAAGTCGAAGAGGTAACTTCGGTGTTCTAGTGAAATGGGCGCCAGGTCTAGGGTGACCAACAGCGCATCACAAATATAACGCTAGACCTAAATTTCTAATACTAGAACTCCTTGGACCAGTGGCGTGCGGTCTAAGGTGCTCTAGGTGCTGAGCACACCCTACTGATTTTCCTAATTATTTTCAAATAAAATTTTAAAAAAAAATTTAAATATTGGACAAAAAAACAATTTTTGGCTTACAACCAATATGTTTACCCTATAAATTTTCTCTTACTTCAATTTTTTTACAGTAAAATAATATTGCTACCCACCTACTAGATGCAAAAATATCCATACTCATACATTTTATTAAATTTGATGTTGCGATTGCGAGTGCTAATAATTTTCAGCATGAAATATTCAATCAAATTTAAAAATTCAACGCCACAAATTTCTTATAAAATATATGATATGGATGTGCTATACTTCTTACAGCACCGATTCTCATATAAAAATATTTTGTATAGTTTTATATGTGTGTATAACATTAAGAATGGAAAATGCAACATTACAACGCGACACCATATACAGTTTGTGGTTTGAAGGGGAAAAATTTAATGAATATTTTGTGGTTCGTGCTACATTTTTCTCAGCACAATTCTTGTTTTATATGAAAAATATTATTAAGAAAATGCATACATAAAATATACTCGTTCGTAACGTAATGTATGTAAAACTACATTGTATTTTTTTTTTGTTTAATTTTGTGGTTCTCTCAATCTCTTTATTTATGTATGTTTTCCTTATGAATATGCGATTGATATTGCTTTGCTTGCTAATTGCTATCTATGTATGTACATATAGTAATAATATTGAATTATTGAGTAGTTGGAGAAATTGTGCGTGCTACAATTTTTTAGCACTATATGAGAATTTATAAACTTTTTTTTTACCAATTTCAACCCTAAAAACCTCGGTTATATCTGTTTTCAGTTAATAAATATTTCAGCACACCCGGATCTAAAAGTCACTGCACGCCACTGCCTTGGACCACTGGGATTTCCTCCTAATTGTGCCAGCTATGCTCAGCCTGTGGGGCGTTAGTCGACCAGTGATCCAAACGGCAAGCAATACAACAACATGGCGATACTTTCACAAAAAATTTCCCACAAAGAAAATTTTCAACGAATTTTACGACGTATCACCATAAGGTAGGGAACATAGAAAGGAACAGAAATCCATCGCGATCCATCCTGGGAAATTATGAAAACTCAGCCAGCCATTTTCAAAAAAAATTCAACAAAAAAAATTATTCAAAAAAAAAACAACACAGCAGCAACAACAATCCAGCGTTGCCAACACAACTCCAATAAAATAATAAAAAAAATTTGGAATTAAAAAAAAAAAATAATTAAAATTCCAATAAATTAAAATAAATAAAACGATATTATTTGTATATATATTTTTTCTCTTAAACAAGTGGTTTTTTTGTTTTTTATTTTTTATTATTCAAATAAGAAAAAATTAAAGAATATATATATATATATAATTAATAAAATATATATGTGTGGTGTGGTGTACGCCAAATATACTTATAATATTTAATTTACTTTTTAATTTTTTTTTCTCTGACTACTTCTAATATAATAAAGAATCAATAAATAACACAAAAAAAATATATTACTTTTTTACTCTACAAAAAAAAATCTACTTTACTTTACAAAAAAAATATAATTTTACAAAAAAACAACTAATAAATTAACAGGAAAACTAAGCAAAAGCAACTATTAAATAAATTAAATCGTACACCACAAAAATAATAAATAATTTAATTAAACAAATACCACAGTACCTGGGTAAACTCCTTCCTGCTCCGGACATGTCTGGACGGGAACCAGAAACCTGTACCTACAAATTTTTAAAAAAAATTTACACAAAAAAAACCATCAGAACAAAAAAAAAATTATAGTTGAACGTCGCTGTTCAGCTCCGACGTCAATGAACCGCTGGAATTGATGGTCCTTTTTTTTCTTCTTGGCTGGTTCTCGGTGTTCGTTGGTAGGATAACAAAAATTTCTGGATCAGTTCTGGATTTTTTTGTTTGTCTTTTTTTTTTATAGTACCCCACCAATGTATTACTTTTAATTTTTTAAATTGGGGTATATATATATGTATATTTATTTTCACTAATTTATTATGATTTTTTTCTTTTTTGACCGTTGCGGATGCGGTACTTTTATTATTATAAATAATTAATTTTTATATATTAATTAATTTTATTTCTTCAATTCAATTCAACTCAACAAACTTAATACTCAAAATTTTATTTATTTTTTTCTTTCTGAAATTTTCAAAAACAACTTCTTTAATTTCAACGAAAAAACCACAAAAACAAAAAAAAAACCGACTGTCCGGCAACCAAAATCTCAACCGACTCCCCGAAAACAATCAAATTTAAAAAAAAAATTTAATTTCGAAAAACTATTGTTTCCTCTATCACGCGATCTCTTGACCTTCGGAATCAAAACATAGCCCACAAGGGAAACAAAGGTTGTCTATTTTTTTGATCCGAAAATCAAGAGACCGCAGCGCTGACGGGAATTTCGAATTCTATCAATATGGCTACCCACCTAACCAAATTTACCTCCGCGCCTGTCTACTGACTGACATCTGAGATATGACAAGCCGGTATTAACATGGACGATGTAAACAACAAATAAATAAGGTAATTTTTTTCCATTATTTTTATTTTATAATTTTTCCTTTCTTTTTAGGTCATAAACATAAAAAAAAATTACACGGTGTCACAAGCTTTTAAAAAGTTAAACAGACACTAGTAATAATTTATATATATCCATAAAAGAAAAAAAAAGGAAAATTCCAAGATTTGTGTTAAAAAATTATAAAAATTAAAACAAGTTTTCCATAATAAAATACGGGAAGTAAATTACCCTGAACTGGCCAGATTCCGCCGAGAGCAGCAACAACACAAAAGAATTAATGCAGCAACCTTAAAGTGGAGGCATAACAGCGGTGACAACGTCACCGTTTATTATTTATTGTTAAAAAAAAATTTGTGGTGATTTGTTTTTTTTTTTAATTTTTGGTGTAGGTACAGGTAGCTGGTTCCGGATCCAGACATGTCAGGAGATGGAAGCAGTTAAACCAGGTACGTTAATTTGTTATTTAATTCATAATTTATTTATTAAGGTGTACGCGTTAGCTTTCGGTTTTTTTTTTGTGTAAATTAAATTTTTTTTGTATAGTAGTTTGATTATTTATTAATTTATTTATTATTATTAGAGTAAAGTAAATGTCTAAACTCGTTGCTTTTGCTTAGTTTTTTTGTAAAATTATTAGTTTTGTGGTAAAGTAAAAATTTTTTTTGTTCTTTATTAAATTATGCATTTAGTTATATTTATTAAAATCTAAACAGTTATTTAATAAAGTTTTTTTTTCACCATAATAAAGTAAAAATTATCAAATTATTTAAAAAAATATAATATATATATTAAAATTAAAAATTTATTCACCACCTATATATTTTGAGAAATTATATTATTAAAAGGAAAAAAAAAATTAACATCATATAGTTTTATTTATTATAATTTATTGGAATTTTAATTATTTTTTTTTTTTAATTCCAAAATTTTTTTATTATTTTATTGCAGTTGTGTTGGCAACGCTGGATTGTTGTTGCTGCTGTGTTGTTTTTTTTTAATAATTTTTTTTTGAAAAAGGCTGGCTGATTTTTCATAATTTCCCAGGATGGATCGACATGGATTTCTTGTCCTTTTCTCTCCTAATTCCTTAAACGATGGTGCTTAAAGATTTTTTTTTGGGAAAATTTTTATTAGGCATCATCGTATTGTTGTATTGATTGTCGTTTGGATCACTGGTCGACTGACGCCCCACAGACTGAGCATAGCTGGCACACTATGTAGGAGGAAATCCCAGTGATCCAAGGAGTTGTAGTAACATAAATTTTGGTCTAGCGTTTTTTTTTTATTATGCGCTGTTGATCACCCTAGACCTAGCGCCCACTTCACTAGAACTCCGAAGTTACCTCCTCCGACTTACCTTATAGCTAACAGGTGGTAATTTTTTTTAACGAAATTTATCATTTTGTTACAGGGTTTTCTGCATTGCTTGCCTATTTGACATGCTTCACAAATTTTATTATTTTCAGTGTTTTTATAATTTTTAATACCATCCACCTTATTATTATTAATTAATTTATTATGTCATTATTGTTTAGATGACCTAAACGTCTATGTAATAGCGATTTATTATTCATTTCACATAAATTAACCGAACTGTTTTTATTCAATAAAATTTTAAGTTCATAGAGTTTGTCCTTTTTATAACCTTGACCGACTAGACCGTTTTCTTTAAACATTTCAACTTTACCATTTTCAAATACTATTTTTATACCGGATTTTTCTAAACGGGAAATAGAAAATAAATTTCTCGTTAATTCTTTAACGTATAAAACGTTATTTATTACACACGATTTTTCTATATTATTTATTTTAATAAAACCTTTTATTATACCGATACTGATTGCATATATTTTTACATTATTTTTAGCAACCTTAATTTCTTGTGGAACCATCAATTCTTTGTACTCAACAAAAACATTTTTATCATTTATCATATGATCCGTTGCTCCAGAATCTAAACAAAATATTATTTCACTATTTAAATATACGTTAAAAGCATTTGACGTTTCATTATTAATATTTTTAGCAACAAAGGCAATTTCTTCACTCGTTTTATTGTACTCACTTTTATAATTTTTATTGTATTTAAATTTGTTGTGTGGTTTTTTGTTATAACTGTTGCTGCTATCTTTATTATTATTTTTATTTAAATTCACTTTGCAATTAATTCTGATGTGCCCATTTTTACCACACCTATGACATCTTATATTATTTGAGTACATTGTAACATTATCATTGGAATCAGCCATATTAAATCTTTATTTGATTCTTCTAAAATTCTCGTTTTTACAAATTCCAATGCAATTTTTTCTTGATCCATTATCTCTAGAGCAACTACTAATCGTTCATATGACGAAAGTAATGTTAATAAAATATGACAAATTATATCCATATCTTCCAGCTTACCACCTGCAGCTTTTAAATCTCCAACTACCTTTTCAAAGTATATATGAAAGAAAAAGTATTGCTAGCCAACTTGGTGGTTTTTTTTATCTTTAATATATTCAATTTGACTTTCTGCTATTCTGTGGATTATAAACTAATTAAAAATCTATCATGAATACAATAATTTATTAGTTGATATTTTGAGCAATTAGCATAATGAAACATAATGTTAAAATCTTCACAAACCTGTCCCGAGTGGTTAAAAAGCATGAATTTTGTTTTGTTGCTGATTACTAATTTATGCTTTTGAAACCACTGACGGAGAATTTCCAAATCAAAGTTCACATCGGTAAAAGTATGAAATAGATTACTATTAGAGTAAGATAAAGTAATATCATCTGCAAAAGCTGTTATCTTACCTTTAAAATTCTGATTGAAGAGCGAATTTACAAATATAAGAAATAAAATGGGGCCTAGAACAGAACCCTGTGGAACCCCAATATTTATTAACTTTGCAGAGCTAATGACATTTTTAATTCTGACTCTATGCTTCCGATTTTCTAAATAAGACTTAAACCAGTCATATATGAATCCTCTGAATCCTGCATTATATAACTTTTTAAGCAATAAAGTGTGATCTACCATATCGAACGCTTTCGTAATATCTATAAATAAAGCCGCTGGAATTTTTGAATTATTTATAGAATTATATAGTTCACTACACAATTTTAACAATGCGTCTTCCGTAGACCTACCATTTCTAAAACCATATTGAAAATTACTTAAGAAATCAGTTTTATCTAATAAAGACAATACTCTAACTTTGACAGCTTTTTCTAAAATTTTTGAGAAAGTTGTTAGAAGTGATATTGGTCTATAATTGTTCAAAGCTGTAGTATCACCCTTTTTGTGTAATGGAATAACTATTGCAGTCTTAAGTGATTCAGGAAAGATACCTTTCTGTACACTTAAATTAAAAATTAATGCTAAAACATCCGAAATCTCTAAAGAAATATGTTTTAGAATATTACTTGAGATTTTATCAAAGGATGTTGAATTTGAAGATTTTAGCGACATAATAATAATTTTGTGAATTTCAAATGAAGATATATTTTCAAAGAAAAACTTTCCGATTGATAGTTTTCCTGCATAATTGAATTTTCACAATGACAAGTTAGATTGTTGTAATTATTGTCTTGAATAGAACTAGTTATATTAGAAAAATAGTCATTGAATAGATTTGCAATGTCTATTGGATTAGAAAAAGTTGTGTTTTCATTGTTAATAGTAATATCAATATTTTGTTCATTTCTGTTCAGAATCTCATTTACAATCTGCCATTCTTTTTTAGAGTTACCTATATTCTCAGAAAGTTTATTTCTATAATACACGTCTCTGCATTTGGGTATTTCACATTTTAATTCACGACATAATTTATTGTAGACTATTTTTAATCTGGTATTATTAGGATGTTTTTTAATACGAGTATAAAGATAATTTTTTCTTTTAATTTTATTTAGCAAAGATGTTGATAACCACGGTTTTAGATAATTAAATTTATTGGTTTTTTTAGTAATACTCTGAACACAATTTGACATATGAAATTGTAATTTAGTAAGAAATAAATCAAAAGCAGCAGAAGGATCTGTTGAAGCGTAAACATCATGCCAAAACTCAAAAGTTAAAGCTGATCTTAAAGCTGGAAAATCAAATTTTTGAATATCATTAAAAATATATTGATTTTTACGATGTATATTGTCATCAAATTGAATGCTGGTTAAACAGTGATCAGTAAATTTTAGATTAAAAATTGCTGTTTTATAATTAATTAAATTATTTCTATGTAGCCTTATAAAAATATGATCCAAGCAGGTACTAGAGTTTTGTTTTACACGTGTAGGAGAAGGCAGCAAAGAATTAAAGCCAAAAGCAGACAAAACAGAAAGAAAACTTTCAACTTCAGGTGTACTAGATAAAATATCAATATTAAAATCACCAAGAAGTACTACGTTTTTACAAGTAAGTCCTTTTAAAAAAATTGAGAACTCATCCAAAAAGGCATTAACAGTGAATTTATGCAGTCGATACACACATACGAAATAGTAAGGAGCACCAGATATTAAACAACTGACGTTTATTAAAGCAGCACTATTGAGTGAAATATTTTTTATTACACATTCTAAGTCACTTCTATGAAATACTGCTACCCCACCGGAAGAATAAGAGTTATTACAAGTTGCTGCTAATGTAAAATTTGGAATTTTAAAATTTGAAATTTCAAAATCAAAGATCCATATTTCAGATAGAAATATTAGGTTCGGTAGATGATTTAATGATGCTAAATGAGAGAGAAACAAATCGAAAATTTTTCTCATACTTCGAATATTTTGGTGAATTACTGAAAAACCAGAACTTAGATCATTGTTCGCGTGATCTATGCATAGGCAATTATAATTATCAGAATTTGAATTTGAATTTGAATTTAATGAGGAAGAACTAATATTACTTAAATTTTCATGAGGATTTAAATATAAATTATGTAAATTAGTATTGATCATAAAGAAATATTATTCAATTAAATTAATTTAAATTTTTGAAATCCTCAAAATTATTTATTTTTAACACTTTACCGCCTTCCTCTTTTCTGATTAATACTGTTGAGTTTCTAATCCAAACATATTTGCATTTTTTTTTCTGCTTCAGTAGTTTTGCCTTTTGTAATAACGACCTAGTATAACCTGTTAGGCAATCATTGATGTAAATTTTGTTGCTGTTAATTTGGTCACCAAAGACAGTAGAAGATAGTTTGATTTTATTCTTTAGCATCCTGTTCATTATTTTAAATTTAGTTTGCATGGAAAAAAATTTTACACAGACAATGTTATGATTGCTGTTAGTTTTATTTTTAATGTAGCAGGTTTCAATCTCTTTAGCAGTTATAGTTTCACCAATGCCATCATTTATTAATTTAATAACATTTTCTGCTAAATTAATGTTATTATTATTAGTAATTGGCATACCAAAATATCAATAGAGCTTTGCTTTTGTTTCTGTTCTAACACATTCACCTTCGATTCTAAAAAATCAACTCTTTGAATGAGAGTATCATTTTTCTCTTCTAAAATTTTTATTTTTGAGAGTGCTTCCGAATTTACTTGTTGCAATTTGATGATCTTTCTGACATATCGTTCACTGACGTCCACGAATTTCTTCTAATTTCATGGGATGTTAGTCCATCATTTTCACATACTAGCTTTTTATGATGTATCCAGCCAAATATTCTAATGCATCATAAGTAGTTTGTGGAATCTCATTTTCTTAGTCGTCAAAATTTAAATTAGCTTCGTTATCTATATTTATTAAATTAATATCACTAAATAGATTTTGAGTTATCACAGAATCAAAAATTTTATACTTCAGTTTCAGAACTTCAGTTTCATCTTCTTCCACGTTGGAACTTCTAGCAGTATGTAGTAGAGTTTCATTTCTTCCTGAAATGAAAATATTGAAGAGAAATTAAACCAGGAAAAAATATACAAAACAAATAAAATTTTACAAATATTAGTATAATTTACCAAGTAAATATGATCTTAAATGAAATTTAAATTCAAATTCAGTTCATGTAAACCACAGTTTTTATTTTTTATTTTATTTATTTATTATTTATTTTTTTATTTTAAATACAACTAAAAGCTATAAAGCTTGTATGAAGGTTTGAAGATAATTACAAAATAAAATTATTGTTACAATAACTTATACTATATGTTATATGTATTATAATTTGCCTATCCATTTATTTCCAAATTATACTTTATATAATAACTCATATTAAATACAAAACAATTAACCATTGTACATTTTAAATCCTGTATACCTGTAACCTTAAACTCTATAATAAACATGTAAAAAGTAACGTATCAATGTATAATCAGGTTAACATAGTTAATTACAAGACAATAGATTTATTATAATTGATAGAGTTATAGTAAAATTACAGTAGTTATAAGATATAAACATTAAAACTTTATACATTTCTAAATATAATTACAGATACTTGTACTTATTCATATCCTAGGCAATTTAACCTTAAAGAATAAATCACAATAAACTTCTTCCTATTAAAATACAAATTAACAAATCTATGAATCATCTTAGCTTTGACTTTCCAACCTTGACCCACATCAAACATGTAAAATTACTTAATAAATTACATTAAGGCTAACATAGTTCATTACAAGTCAAGACAATTTATTGCAATTTAGAAAAAATTTTAATATTATAAGTTCGTAAACATGTACTGTACTTTTCCTATCCTATTAGGCCGTTAGACCCCAGTAACTAAGATTTAGAGAGCAATTTCTATTCATTACATATTGTTATAATTCAAAGTTAAATAAATACTATTTAATGAACTAATATAGTCCCAATAATAGACATACAGTCTTATATTATGCAACTTAATACGATATTGAATATAAGATTTAAAAGCCTTTTCCTACAAACTACTAAAAAAATAAAAAACGCAATTAATGAATCTGTAAGCACTCAAATCAAGTTGCATGTAGCACTGGATGCCCCATAGTGTTAAAAACACCTGTTGTAGCAAAAAGACTTCTTAAGTCTTTTTGTTGTCAAAATATAAATCAAGACTGGGAGCAATAAGCAGTAAGCAATATAATAGGACATGATTACGCACAAGAGACAGTTTAATACGAGATCAAGCACAAGATCATATAAAGTACACAAATTTGTACTTTCGAAACAGGAAATAAAAGTACGTGATAAAGTAATGAGTATCCAACACATCCCGTATTTAATCCAATTCCAACCTCAGACAAAGCTCACCAAGATCCAACCAACACTGACCCTCAACCACCTATCAAATCAATCAACGACTACAATTTGTGAAAAACTTAGAAAAAAATTAAAGAAAAGAAAAATTTAGACAGCTATGGCAATAGTTAATAATGGCCGTTTTCGTTAACGCAGTATGATCGCAGTACTGCAATGTATTAATTCTTTTTACTTGTATTTTGACTATCGTGACAGTGAAAAGTCGACAAATTTAACTTAACCAATGCTCCTTCTGTCGACTGGTTGCTGGCTTGTTGATTAAACTACCATAAAAACGAATAAAAACATTGCAGTAATGCGATCATACTGCGTTAACGAAAACGGCCAATCTTTGACTATATAATATATGGACTGCTAGTAAACAACTTCATTGCTGTAGCTATGACCGACTATGCGCATACCACCAGAGATGGCGAAAAAAGGAACTAACTATTCCGAATTGCCTTTGGCGACGCTCGCCTTTTTGACGGCCAATAAAATTTATGAGAATTCCATAGATTTTACTTGAGAATTCTACTGCATTTAATTCAGAATTCCATAACTTTAGTTGTTTTATTGGCCATCTCTGGTGCTATGCGCTACCAGTCATAATAGTATTTTTTTCTTTGACAGCAAAGGAAATTATAAGCGATTAGCAGTCCATATATTATATAGTCAAAGTTAATAATATTGAAAATTGAACCAAGTTTCGGATTTAAGGTTTGTAATTTAAAAGTCAACGTCAGAAATTCACTTTCTCGAGAGAAACTTGAAGGTTCAATTTAAAATGAATTAGTAAAATAGTTAAATAGTAGACACCCTAACAGTTACTAACCTTCTCCATCAACAAACCTTTTGTATCCTATGTTTGCTGATTGAATGCTACAAAAGAAAGAAGAGTAACATTAACAGCTATAGCGGTTTCTTAAAAATATTAAACTGAATTATCAAATTAAACAAGCCTTAAAATTCAAAGCTTGAAATTTAAAAGTTCAAGAGCTAAAAGTTCACATTAAATCAATTCGAGAATTTAATTCAAATATGCAAAAGATGGAAAACGCAAAGTTAACAGCTACAGCTGAGGTTGTATAAATTTTGAATTTGAATTAATAAATTGAACAAGCTTTAAGATTCAAAGCCTGGAATTTAAAAGTCCAAAAAAACAAAAAGAATATACAAATTTTTAAATCATTGGGAATTCAAATACACGAATTAAGTTTGAAGATTCAATTTACATATGCATTAGTGAAGCAGAGTAGAAATAAAGAAAACGCAAGATAATATAAAGAACACTAATACATAAAACCTACTTGTAAACTATTTCAATCAGAAAATGTTTTGTAATTCTATATTATCGCCTGATTGTTCAGGTATCTGAGTACTATTGATTTAAACTGATGTAAACTCACCGATGTAAGTTTAAAAGGTGTAGGGAGCAAGTTCCAAATTTTAATTACTCTATTCAAAAATGATAGTTTAGAAATGTTACAACTGTAGGACTGACAAATTAGGTTTCTGTGTAGACGCGGAGACGACGCAAAATGTAACCTATCAAAAAGATAACTTGGAAGCTTCGAGACGGTTATCCTAAAAAGGAACACTAATAGTCTCAAGTTAACAAAATTGTGAAAAGTAGTGCCCAAGACCAACCTGACATACGACGAAATGTGATCATACCTTTTTAAATTGAAGACAAATCTAATAGCATCATTCATGATTAATTTAACTCTATACATCATGGTTTTGGAACAGCACGAGAATATTTCAATACCATAAAGAATGTGAGGAAATATTAAAGCCTGACACAATTTACGCTTCACACTGACAGGAAGATAACTATTTAAATTGAAAAGGTTACGAAGGTTGAACTTTATACTATTAGATAATTTATTTATGTGCGATTCTCCCGAAAGATTATAGTCAAGCCAAATCCCAAGACTGTTAACACTATTAGAATACTGCACCTGATGATTATCAATCGAAATCAAATTCAACTGTGAGCTTACTAAATACTTATAGAATGCAATTGCTTGTGATTTGCTGGGATTTAAACTCAAACCATTTGCAACAGCTCAGTTATAAACTCTATTTGCATCCATGGTTAACATGTCAACGACCTCGTTCATGTTGTCAATATGAGAAGAGCACAGCATCTGAACATCATCTGCAAAAATATGTACGAGACTATCTATACATACACTTGGTAGATCATTAATAAACAAAGTAAACAGAAGTGGACCAAGTATGGAACCTTGTGGCACCCCTTTGAAAGTTTTTTGAAAGTTTGAACTAATATCATTAGATATAACAATAGTGTAGTTTTCAATAGTGTTAAAACACTGACTTCTACCCGTAAGATACGAGTACGTCAGATTACAAGCCGTGCCAGAGAACAGGCATTTGTTCTTAAGTTTTGCACACAACATAACATGGTCCACGCTGTCGAAAGCTTTGCTGAAGTCCAAGAGTAACAAAATTTTGATAGTTTCTTGTTGTTTATGTTTGCTCGAATAGATTCAGTAAGGTCTTGAATAGTAGAAACGGTACTATGTCCCTTCCTGAAACCAGACTGATTCTTATAGAGCATATTATTGGTATTAAGATGTTCACCTATCTGTTCCTTCATTACTAATTCACATACTTTAGACAAGGATGGTAAAATGCAAATAGGTCTATAATCAGCAGCAACTACTGGACTTTTAATTTTAGGTAGAGGGACAATTTTCGCTAGTTTCCAAGTTGAAGGAAACTTACATGTAGTTAGGATGGTATTAATAATGTGCAGAAGATATGGTGATAGATGGATAAATATCGTTTTTATAAATCTGAGCGGTAAACCATCCATACCCACAGCATTTGAGCTGACTTTTTTAAAAGCTTCAACTAGCTCAGTTTCAGTAATATTGTGAAAATTGAACCCCGCAACCGGTTCAGGAATATCCAGATCAACTCTAGGCCTCACATTACCAGATTGGATACTTGCAAAGTAATCGTTAATGCTGTTGGGATCGATAGCAAGATCAAGATTATCATTACCATCCGTAACCCCCAAAGATTTTACCTTAGTCCCGAGTTCTTTACTGGATAATGGTTTATCAAAAATTCTTAACCCTAACTTGTTAGGGTTAAGAAGACTGTTATATTTATTTCTATATAGACAGAATTATTTCTATATCTATATATATTCCTTGAATGATTTAAAAGCCAAATCTCTAAGGTTTCTTGAATTTTGTAACAGAGTATCATTCCACCATTCGGACATGATATTCTTTTTGTTCGCTGTGATCACAGGCACATGTTTTTCAAAAAGATACAGCAAGTTAAGATTAAGTGCATTAACTTGAAAATTTACATCATTAGTCAGGAAGATTTGTGAAAAATCACAGCAGTACAAGTCCTCAATAAGCTGATTAAAATTTATATTCTGATAGTCGCGAAATTTGAATATCACATTAGGTTTCTCAATAGTCACACTAAAGGACAAATAAATAAAAGCATGTTTGGCAATCCATGTGCCCAAAATTGATTGTGAAAATTAACCTTTTCTTTAGGGCTAACCAAAAAATAGTCCAACAACGCTTGACTAATATGCACCACATCAAAGTGTGTAGGTAAATCATTTTGTACATATTCAAGACCTAGACCAGAATTTCCCTATCTAAAACACGAACACTATTATCATATAAATTCCTGTTAAAGTCATCAGCCACCAAAATGTTTGTATAGTTGGACGTATAAAGATTGAGAATGTTTTCAATAGTGTTAAATTTAGACCCATTAGGCAAATAAAAAACACCAACAAGTTGTTTCATATTATTAGTTGGAGCCTTTGATTTAATTTCTAATAGCAAGTATTCTGGGTTACCATCAGTTGCATTTGACGTGGAGAAGGCAAGTACACGTGATTTTAATTTAGTAGAAACATAGATCGCCACACCCCCACACCTGCCACTACTACGGTCATTTCTATGAACACGATAACCATTAATATTTATTGCTTTATTGGTGACATGCGGCTTGAGCCACGATTCAGAAACCGCAAAAACGTCTAGATGGTTACCATTCAGAATTTCAACCAATTCATCCAGTTTGCCATGCTTGTAACTGGGGTTTATACTCTGGGCATTGATATGACCAAAATTTATTGTACCCGATCTACTGTGTAGTGTGCTTGCTAAAATAGTTATCGCTAGCTGCCAAACCAGGAATGTTATAAATCATTAATAATTACTTGACAGTTTGGCGAGGGGTCAGTAAGCAAAATCCAAGCTGCCCGACGTACGGAATTGAACAGGAACGGACTGATGGAAAACCGAATAAAACTGATTAGTATAATAAAAAAACTCCAAAAGAACAACATAATATAATTCACTATAACAACCCAAATTATAAAGATAAGGATCCAAATTCAATAAATTATGCTACTATCAAAAAGTCCAAGAAATTTGTAGTGTGAGTGGAAAAAGATAAAAAATTTAAAAATAAAAAATGTAAAAGTATAAATTGACTAAGTTCAATCCATACTGAAGTTCAACAAAAAAAAACAAAAAAGAATATATATATATATATATATATTAAACAACAGTATATATGGCAACATTTTGTATGCAAGTAAAGAATTAAATACTCCATATTAATATTGAAATACATCAAAAACCACCATTTAATATCCCACAAATGCAACAACGCAAAGTTCTAATACAAGAAAAAAAATACAAAAGAAATAAAAATATCCAATTCATTTAAAATATCAGATTACAAAGCATGTTTCCATATATATAATTCATTAGATAGAAAAATGCTTCAGCTTCTAGATTTAAGTGCTTTTATCACGATAGATTTCAAAATTAAAAGTTAAACCCCCATAGACTATTAATTTATATATATCATAACAAACCAATAGTACCTGTGCAAAAAACTGTGCATTTATAAAAAAAATTAAAGTTAAATGTATTGTTAAGTGTAATAACTCCATACTAATATTGATAACAATTGATTACCACTATTCAATATCTTAATAAATGCAGTAATGCAATGCCCTAGTACAAATTATTCAACTAAATCCAATAATATAATAATACGATAATAACAATGGTAAGAATATAATATAAAATATTAAATATAAATATGAAATATTTCCACTGGAAACTGGAAACTGACAGCTTGGTACGAAGAACTTGAAGAAAAGCGCTTGTTTATATTAAGCTGCTGGATTTATCTTACACTGCAACTTATCCATTTCTTTTTCGTTAAACACCAGAATATTAGTACCATCCAACAGCACCAATTTGAGGAAGTATCCTTGAGTTGAAAATGTTTTTAAAATCTTGAGCTTGCAGAGATTTTTAGCCTTGAAGATCATTTTGTTGACTTCAGCACTGTAGTTTTTGTTTTGATGTATATTCGCGATGCAATATCACAGCCAGCTAGACAGACGACAGAATTAAAAGATTCGGATTTTTAAAATACCTTATCATTAAATCCGAAGATTTGGTACAGGAACTGAACGTGATTAGAATTCGACGATTATCTTCTTTACCAATCCAGATTGCTTTTGAAATATCTGTGTTAGAAATAGGTACACTGTA
Source organism: Empis stercorea (assembly GCA_949752835.1). NCBI lineage: Eukaryota > Metazoa > Arthropoda > Insecta > Diptera > Empididae > Empis > Empis stercorea. The sequence continues at coordinate 50,988,364 of OX457085.1, read as the reverse complement.
GATAGTTCCAATTTTATAGATTTATAGATATCATAGATGTTTAAAGTAATATAATTTTTCGGAATACCCTGGATAATGATGTCACTCTTTCTAGAGTCAGCTACGAGTTTAGCATTACTACGCTGGATCAAAACAAATTCCTCACCAATGTTCCCCAAATTGTCTAATCTAGTTGTGCTGGCACGGATATCCTCTCTGAGCGGCTTCACTAAGTCTTTTTCCACTATCTCAACCACTTTCGCAACGATGTTCTCACTTAATCTACTTACATCTTTCTCTACCTTGCTGACTGTTTCTTTAACTGTGGACATGTCATTTTTCATGGCGTTAAAATCTTTTTTGAAGTTAGAAAAAGAATTATTCATTTCTTTAATCAAACTTGAATAGTTCCTACACTTGGAGCATTGATTTCTTTCTTCAATTTTCCACAACTAGTACAGTACCACGTTTTTATGGCTTTACTCGATATTTTCATATAAATATCATCAGACATGCCACAACAGACACTATGGAATCACCTTTCACATTTTTCACACTCAATGCATTGCTCCGTACTAGTGCATTTTTTTGTACAGATTGAACAGATTTCCAGATTCTTGACTTTGCTCATGTTGCTAAAATTAGCGATTCACGTTAAGAAAAACAGATGATTTATGATTTATGGTTATAATGAAGAAATCACAGTTTAGCAATCATTTCGTATAAACAAGATACTATGATCACAATAATTACGATTAAACTTCAGCAATCCTTAACTTCAGCTATTCTTATGGACGCCAACAAAATAGCACTGCAAAACTTGTAGAAAAATATTCAATTAAAATTCTGGGATTTCAGTTGCGAAATTAGTGGATGATGGCTATGCTACAACTGCAAAGTTATATGAGTTCTATTAAAATACAGATGATGATGATGATGAGACCTCGATGCATGCAACATTTGCATCATCCGCGAAAAATTGATATAAGTGCTGTTTGAAATTGGTGTAAAAATGTCTGGTGATACTAATGAGCCTTGAAAATCACTATAATGTTGAACGATGTTTAAAGATTAGAAATCGGATCGGACCACGATGTTTAAAGATTAGAAATCGGAAAAATCAAAAGTCGACATCTCAAAACGTGCTATATGAAGAAATGTATATCAACGAGATATACTATTAATTTTCTGCAATCCATTAAAAATGAATTACCAAACGTTGCAAAAATATTATTTATAATTTATTTAATTTAAAAATTTAATTTTGAACTTGAGATGCTAATTATTATTCCCGATATTTTAAATTTTTAGGAGCTTAAAATCGTAGCAAATTTTTATCTTGGACAAATTGACGGCGCACAATTTTTTGACGTTAGGCCTCCGGAGTTGCCATCGCGAAAAAAAGTTTTTAGATGTAGATCATCCAATGACGATCATATAGACCACCTTTGGCGCGGAAAGTACTAAAAAAAATATATATGATATCCTGGTTGATATGATAAGTTAGGAGAATTCAACATATTTTTTCTCTAAATAATCAAAGAACTGTACCAATTAGGCATTTGATAGCCAGTCCAAATGCTTTCATTCTGTCTGTAGAATCAATGGCAGGAACTTTGGAATTAAATTGATGTACTAATAATTTACTATTTTGATGAAATCGGCGCAAGCCAAAGTAGCATTATTATCAGAAAATTTGATATTGACATTGTATGAGAAAATAGTTGAGTAGCTATTTTAACTTTTTGGCGACCTGTATTCTTAACATTTAAATGAGTATTATTTATTTTATAAGAAATTCTAAGTCACAAGAACCAGTGATTTAAAGTAGTTCTCTTATTGGATCTGGATAAATAACATTATTTTTCCAGACAAATCCTGTATCAAGGAAATGCTTTTTAATTAATTTTATAAGATGTGGTTTTTACCCATGTTTTTATAAATAATTTATCTTTTGCAAAGCCTAAGAATTTTATATTTTTAAAAATCTTTTTTTCTTTCCAGCTCACACAATTTTTTACAACACAATATGTCATTTTTATTAGTTATAATTCAATAACACAAGACAATTGTATCTTATAATAACATATTATTTTTTCACTCCTAAAATATATATAAACTTCTTCAAAATAATTCTTCACAATGACGTCACTTACAAAAATATTTATAAATATAAAAATATTTATAAAAAAAAATTTCAAATATGTCAAAAAAAGCTGCACATGTATTTTAAGTGCGTCGCTGCGTGCAGAAATTCTGCACATGTATTTCAGCTATAACTCTTTCAGCAAAAAAAAAAGCGAATTCGCTTTTTGCGAACTATTTACGAAACCGGATATGTAAATCCTTTTTATTAAACTTTCATATTTTTTCAACCACGAGAAAAGCGGTTCGCAACCGTTTCACTTCTGTTTCGCTCATAGCGAACTGATAGTTTGAAAAGGAAATATTTTTTTTTTTACATTTCATATTATACATTGCACATATAAATAATTTTATAACAAAGTAAAGACCAAGTGGAGAAGGTTGTTTCTCTACTTTTATTTTGTTTTAATATAATAAAAAAAATAGTGAGTCATTTTGTGTTTTATAATTAAAATTAATATATTAAATAATAAAAGTGACCAAAAACTTTAACGAAACTGCATGCAGCTTTTCATGGTTTGGTCATCATCGAAATTTTCCAGAACATGCATTCACTGTAATGAATATATGTTTAATATAGACGATGTTTAATATAGAGGATTCACTTGTATTTGAATAATAATTTCAAATTATTTTCAGAATGTGTAAGTAATTAATATAATAAAGAAATGGTTCCAAAATATTCAAAAGATCGCCTACGGAAATCCAATAGAAGGCTGGAAAATTAGAATGCGTTAATTTTTTTTTAATTAATATAAACTTAAGTAGCAAGTAGAATTAATTTGTAATTAAATATTTTTTTATGTTTCACAATTATGTCTAATATAAGTTGTTATTTATTGTTAAAAATTATATTTTTTAAAAGTAAAAAAATTTTCGTATTAAACGTAAACGAACTCATATATGAAGAAAAGACTTCGCCGGCGGTTCGTTTACGGTTTGGTTAACTTAAAGGGAAGGTTGGCATATTGCCGATGTTACTGGGACGGAAAGATTATATGGGCGACAATGGTATAAAAGTTCTCACTGGGATTTGATATCTAATATTTTTAGCTGGGAAGGATTTCTGAATATCAATCTGATTGGATTCCGTTTTCAGGATGACTTTTCGTACGTATATCCGAGCGCAATTTGATTGGTTTGGCATAGTAGCAAAAATTTTTGAGATTATTTGGACTTGGACTTGTTCGCCATATTTTTGCCACGAGAGCGTGGATAAGTTTTAGTTAAGATTTATAAAGGAAATCTCAAGAACATGTCAAACGAAGAAACTTCTGCTGATCGCAATGTTGAAATATGGAAAATAAAAAAACTAATCAAAAGTTTAGAAATGGCTCGTGGGTAAATATCACATAAAATATACACTTTTTTTAATATTTTTTTGGAATTTATACTATCCATCGGACGACTGTCATCAATACAATACAAACGTCACCAGTTCGATTTACCAGAAAATATACGCGGAATAAGAACTAAATATATAAATTTTTCGTCAATTTTAAATGCTCGTTTTGGTTTAATGATATAAGTACATATTGAATTAATATTCCGAAATCTTAACTTCGTAAATATATTTAACTTCGTAAATAAAGTGTTATGGTAATATTACAATAGAAATTAAAATGTATTCTTCCAAAAGAATTCAATATGTGGAAATAAAGTTTTATTAATTTTTACTACATAATTATGTACATATCAATTAAAAATTTGTTTTATAAAACCTCTCTAGGAATGGAACAAGTATGATATCTTTAATAATTCCACCTAAGGACCAAATTTCACGAGTTAGCAAAATGTTAGCGGATGAATTTGGTACAGCATCTAATATTAAATCTAGAGTAAATCGTCTTTCAGTTTTAGGAGCGATTACATCTGTTCAACATCGATTAAAACTGTATACTAAAGGTTTAATTTTTTTTATAGTTAATGTAATTATTAATTATTATAAATTTGTATACTTGTAGTGCCCCCGAATGGATTAGTTATTTACTGTGGCACAATTGTTACAGAAGAAGGAAAGGAGAAAAAAGTTAATATAGATTTCGAACCATTCAAACCAATCAATACATCGCTGTATTTGTGTGATAATAAATTCCATACGGAAGCTTTAACAGCATTATTAGCTGACGATAATAAATTTGGTTTTATTGTAATGGACGGTAATGGTGCACTATTCGGTACATTACAAGGCAATACAAGGGAAGTTTTGCATAAGTTTACAGTAGATCTCCCAAAAAAGCATGGTCGTGGTGGTCAATCAGCATTACGTTTTGCTCGGTTACGAATGGAAAAGCGTCATAATTATGTTCGTAAAGTAGCAGAAGTAGCAACTCAACTTTTTATTTCAAATGATAAACCAAACATAGCTGGTCTAATTTTAGCCGGTAGTGCTGATTTTAAAACTGAGTTAAGTCAATCAGATATGTTTGATCCGGTAAGAAATAATTAAATACAGTATGGAATAGTAAAAATTATTTATATAACATATTAGAGACTCCAATCAAAAATTATAAAATTAGTTGATGTTTCATACGGTGGTGAAAACGGTTTTAATCAAGCTATAGAACTTGCGGCTGAGTCACTGCAAAATGTCAAATTTATCCAAGAAAAGAAATTAATTGGACGTTATTTCGATGAAATTTCGCAAGTAAGCTAAATATCTGTATGCAATATGAATATAATATCTACAACGAATAGCTATCACCAGCGAACTATATATTAAATAATTCTACTGTGCTTATGTTTTATACATGTACATATATAAAGTGAGCCCAAAAATTGTTCGTAGCCTAGCAACATTTGCAAACGAAGTAGAAAAACCCACAGCTACAGGTAAAATGAAATGAAAATAATGACTACATTTTAGAGAGGCATTTATTAGGTAAAATTACCGAAAAAAATTTGTGTTTTTTCCAATCGGATATGATAAAAATACAGAAAATATTGCGGGTGAATCTCTAAAACCTTTTTTTTTTAAATAACCTGCTATAGTCCATATAAAAATTTAAAATTCTGCTTTGAACTGTCAATTTTTATATGGATTTAGCAGGTTTTTACAGAATCAACCTGATAATGGGTTAAAATTAATGCCCAAAAAAAAGTGTTCGTACGGCACAGTTATTTCCAATCTACAGTCTAATTAATTAACATGACATTAAGATCGGAAGAGTTAAATATTATTTGAGTGGACAATTTACAACAATTTAAAAAAAAATTATTTTGAGTGATTTAGTTTTCCATGCGGAATTAATCATGGACCGTGTCAAAAGAAAACAATTAACATGTCAAAAGAAAACAATTAACAATTGAAGAAAAAAATATTATTGTACAACTACATCAAGGCTAAATCATATCAGGAAATTGGAAATATAGTACATAAGGAAATCTATCATTCAAAGTGTTATTGAAAATTTTAGTCAACAAAGTAAGATCTGAAGTGGCATTTTAAAGTGAAATTGCAATTTGCAATAGTGTAGTATTGCATCCATGGTCCGCTTCACATCATTTCACATTCAGAAAATGACATGCAATACTTCATTATAAACTGTAATTTTCATGAAATAGCAAAATAGTGATTTCATTAGTGTAAAATTAGTGTATTTTTTATTAGTATTATAAGTTTTTTATTTTTATAAATTTTGGAAGAAATGTAAGTAAAAATAATATGAACAGCTTTAAATATTATTTTTACTTACATTTCTTCCAAAATTTATAAAAATAGAAAACTTATAATACTAATAAAAAATACACTAATTTTACACTAATGAAATCACTATTTTGCTATTTCATGAAAATGACAGTTTATAATGAAGTATTGCATGTCATTTTCTGAATGTGAAAAGCTGTGAAGCGGACCATCCAATACTACACTATTGCATATTTCATTTTAAAATGCCACTTCTGGTCTTCCAATAACGCTAACTACTCGAGAAGATCGCCCAGTATTAAAGGCTATCGATAATAATCCTAGGATAAGTGCTCCAAAAGTATACTCAACGATTGAACAATCATTAAAAAAAAATATCCACAAACTGTTCGTGATATACTAAAAAAAACATGGCTACAATGCTAGAGTAGCACGCCACAAGCCTCATATTAGTATTTTTATCATATCCACTTGGAAAAAACACAAATTGTTTTTTCTGTAAATTTACCTAATAAATGCCTCTCTAAAATGTAATCATTATTTTCATTTAATTTTACCTGTACCTGTTGGTTTTTCTACTTGGTTTGCACATTTTGCTGGGGTACGAACTCTTTTTGGGCTAACTTTATATATATATGTATATAACACATAAAATATATAATTATAATATACAAACGTAGCTTGGTATTTTTAATAATCCAATATATTATATATATATATATATATATATATATATATATATATATATATATATATATATATATATATATATATATTATATATATTACGAACATATTACTAACAACTTTTTAGGATACCGGAAAATATTGTTTTGGGGTTGAAGATACATTGAGAGCTTTGGAGTTAGGTTCAGTAGAAACTTTGATTTGCTGGGAGAACCTGGACATTCAAAGATATATTCTGAAAAACCATGCTAACTCAGTTTTTACTACAGTATTACATTTAACTCCGGAGCAAGAAAAAGATAAATCACACTTTACTGATAAAGAGGTAAGTAAAAAGTTAGGCTTACTATTTGTAAAAAATTAATGTATTAGGGGTGCTATTTCTATTTCGTTAAACTGAATATAAGGATTCTCCTATAAGCTTATACATTTTTGTTATTAAATTACACATGATTTGCCAAAAAATTTTATATTTGGCAGCGATTTATTCTGTATCACATCGAAAACTATTTTTTTTATCACAGATAATCATTATGCTTATTTTACATATGTATATTAATATATTTTAATTTTTAATAATATTTAATTTTTGATGGTCTTTGGAAGTTTTTTTTAATTACCTAAAATTGCCATTTACAATTTTTCCTTATGAAAATTAATAATAAAAAAATTAATAAACGTTCATATAAATTTTCGGATACCATTTACAGACATCTTTTATTTTCATTACTTCTATACATTTTGCTATTAAAAATTTTAATAATCCATTGATGTTAGAATTTTTAATAAATAAATCTTCACAAATGCACCCATATTAGAGATAGAGAAGCCTCAAATAAAACGTAGCTTGGTATTTTTTATTTTAATAGTTAAACAATAATTATTATCTTAATATTCCAGTTTTTTTTCATTTCTATTCATTTAAAGAAAGAGCATATATTTTTTAGTTCTTATTTTATAAGTCAATTTCCAACAATAACATTTCGAAATATTAATTATCGAAAGTAAACTAAACATTTCCTGTAAAAAAAATATTTCATTTGTCAATATCTTCTGTAAAAAATCATTCATACTTTGAAATTTGAAAATCATTCATACTTCCAAAATTAAAATTTGAAAAATAAATGGAATTTTTATCCTTAAAAAAAACCCAAAACAGGTAGAATTTTTGCTTCTACAAGCAAAAAACGAAATGTAGAAGCAAAAGACGAATATTCGAATAACGCTCAAATTTGGTGTTTGAAATGTATCCTCTAGTAATTGTCTAATATGAAAAAAAAGAATCAATTATATTGTTGAGAATGTGGTAAAATATAAAAAATCTTAGTAATAATCAACATTTAACTAAAAAACGTAAAATCGGGGATAATTTATTTCTGGAATAATTGATTTCAATATATTGTTTAATTTAAAGAGCGGCGGCGGCTTAGTATGTAATGCCGCTGTGTATAAGATCGTGAACTCAATTTCTGGCCGAGGCATCGGTGTCAGTAAGTTTACTCAACTTTAAATGAGTACCGGAAATAAAATATACAGCGATGTAAATTTGAAGACTGGGAAAAATGCTAGCGGTCGAGTCCAATTGCTGACAACCATTGACCCCTACAAAGTCATTAGCTTGTTGCACTAAATAGTTTCTATGTTACAGAGGAACTTATCGTTTGGAATCCATATAATTTGTTAGTCATATTTTTTCTAGATTTATATTAACATATTTCATTTCAAAAATACATAATTGTATGTTATCATAAAATTTAAATTGTATTTTTCATACAAAACTTATCTAATAAACATAATTTTTTTCTACATTCTTAACCACAACATGACGATATTCTTTAAAAAATGTTCAAATAGTCAACAATAGAAAAATTTAAAATTTGGTGCTAGTAAATATCTTTTGAGCGAATATCCACTATCGCCTAAAATTGAAATAATTCAATTAAATGAATTAATTCAAATTTACCCATTTATAAATTAATATATGTACATACCTATTAACCAACTTGGTTGATTGGTTGGTTTTTCAAGAAAATTATTTAGTTCGCTTAAATTCCATATTACTGCATCGTGGCGAGATTGCAGCATTCTTAAATTATCACAAACCTAGTAAAAATAATTGTAAAATTTAAAAATACCATGAGAAATACTTACCGCGAACATGTTCACCGCACGGAATTTTCACCGCGAACATGTTCACCAGGATTATATTCGCAATACTTAATTGAATATTATATTCAAATGTCACCACAATTCACGTTACTCAGAGTCAACCAACGTGGAGGTTGCGGAGATTCCAACTCCTTTTTCTTTCCTTTTTTTTTTTTTTTTTTTTATTTTTAACTATTTTTTATCGTAATAATGGTATGTATATCTAAATTCCCCCGCTCTTTTGCATTCGCGGTGATCGTGTTTGCGGCGAACATGTTCACCGAGAATACTTCACCGCGAATGTTCGCAGTGAACATGTTTACGGTGAATATATTTTTAAAGCTAAAAAGTTTTTTTAAAGCACTTAAGATTGTTAATTATTGAATAAATAAACATTACCACAGTGATTGTTGTTGTTGTTGTTGTAGCAGCGAAGTACCACAATCGTCATCACTACAGTTTTAATAAAAATTTACTATTTAAATTAATTCCAGGAAGGTAGCCACATCTTTGGGCTTCTCCCATAGGTCGAGTGTTGTTAATGTTGTCGGTTTAGCTGGGCAATTAAAAATATGTGCTGCGTCGTGAGGGTGTGCATTGCATAGCGGACAATTATCGGTTATTGTAGGATCTAGTAGGTTTATATAGGTGTTTATGATTTTGCACCATCCAGATCTTAGTTGTGATAAGGTTGTACGTGCTAGTCTTGGTAGAGATGATTCTTCACCTGACAATGCTGATGGTTGTCTGCCTAGAACTCTATTTGGTTTATAATTATTTATACAATTTGTTACCGTATCTGTGTGAATGTGTTTTAGGCCTGCTTTGTAGGAGTCGGTTCTGATTTGTCCATTGTTGACTAGATGGTGTATGCTCGGTGAGCAGATAAAGATGGTTTTCCTAATGCTACGTGGTGCTGGTTCTTCATATATTAATTTGTGACATGGATGGGCCTACGATGGCATGAAAGTATATATTGTCGACACAGCATGTCGTTGTGCGGTCGTACTGGTAAGATGTGTGTCTCTAAGTGTAGGTGGTCGGCATCTGCCATCGTGTGGCATCCGGTAGCTACTCTGTGATACCACAGTGATTAGGTTGGTCTAGTAAATTGTCCTTCTTTATTAATATTTTCACAATCACTGGCTACTATCCTCCTCATCATAAAAAAGTTCGTTGCAAATCGACACAAATTTGCAATATTTTTATCATTCGGAAAGATTTTAGAATGATAAAAATCTCTTCAAGCTCGGATATATCGTCAAGCAAATTACAAAAAAGATATATAAATGTAAAATTAAAATTAAGTTACTTAAGGAAATTGTTTTTTAAATTTTACAATATTAGTTATATTGATATATTGATTTTTACGCCTTTTACAGAGTGGTGTTGAAATGGAGTTGGTAGAATCGCAACCTCTATTGGAATGGCTTGCAAATAATTATAAAAGCTTTGGAGCTACTCTTGAAATAATTACTGATAAGTCACAGGAAGGAAGCCAGTTTGTTAGAGGTTTTGGTGGAATCGGAGGTAATAAAAAAATAGAATTCATTTTATCTAAAACATGGTTCAGCTTCCATTTTATAATATATTTATCGTTTAATTTATATACTACTTCATATATAACATAAAACTTTATTTTATTAACGCTGCCTTTTTTCCTTGGATATAATTACGTCCCATTTATGCTATTTTCAAAAATTAAATGATGTAGGCATTTTACGTTATAAAGTAGATTTCCAGTCTCTTCAAGCCGATGAACCTTTGGATGATGTTGATTTGGATGATTATTAATTTCTAATTTTACATTACAAAATAAATTTAACAATTTTACTAACAACTCATATTCTTCTGATATAAAAAAATAGTATAAAACAATTGCAGCTAAGGTATATAAGGTGCATGCATGATAAGCTTTTGTTGTATATATTAAATTATTTAGCGATTAATCTCTTTCTTTAACAATTTTTGTGTACTTATTTTTTCTAATTTGTCAATTACATTTCATTTAAGCCCACTGTGTGACGTATTTTGGACATTAAAATTTCATTTTTAGTCATAACTGCTGATTCACAATGAGGAACGCTGCGCAAAGCAACGGAACGCAAATCAAAGTTAAAAAGTTAAACTGCATGAAAACCATACTTCTGTTCACAATGAAGAAAAGGCGACGCGACGCGCAGCGAAGCAAAAGTTGGATAACTTCCAACTTTTACGATAATCAACGCGAGTAAATGACAGATTTATAAAAAAAATTATTAATTCGTCACCTCAGTTCAAGTGTTCAATAGACCATTTTTTGACAAAATGAGTTAAATATGCAGTTTTACTAATTTGACTACGATATTTCGATTAGCGTAAAACGTTTTGTTCTATAACAAATCGTTTCCCAAGATATTCTTGAAAAGTTATGTTCAAATGTTATTTATAATTTACCGGTCTACATAAATTACAACTTATAAATATTTTTGTTATCACTTTTATATAAAAAACAAATGAAATATTCACAAAAAGTAATTACAATTTTTGAAATGTTGCAAAAAGTATAAAATTTTTTATGCTAAATCATAAATTTCAATTTCTCAACATTTTTATTTATGGACATAGAACACTTAAGAACTGAGGTGACGATTGGTCTATTAAATATACCAATTCCATTAGTATATTTAATACTTTTAATATATGTTGTACCGTTTTTTTTTATTTTATTATTTTTCTGTGGAAAAAATGGACAAATGGACAATTGACTGAAATAAATGAAAATCAAATGTCATTTAACGCTGGAAATACCAACAAATTATGAATTGAAAAATTATTATACCGTCGCTTTGCTTTGCGCTGGCTTCGATTTGGGTTGACGAAATTACATTGTGATAAAACGAAACTATATTTTCCAAATTGTTAGTCTACAATTTAATTTTGGAATTTTTTCCTATAACATATAATTTTTTTTTTCAAAATTATTGTCCAGTCGTTCCAACTATATGTTTTTTTTTTCTTATTAACCGACAAGTTTCTAACTTAAGTATTTGAATCTAACCGACTGCACATAATGAAGAATTTTGAAAAAGCTTATCCTGTTTTCCCTTATCTTGTTTTTTCTATTTTAACAAAATTTTAAGGAACTCATATTTGGTATTTTATATTTATTTCCAATTTTGTTTTAAAAAATAAATAAATGTAAAAGCAAATATTCTACCTGTTTTGGTTTTTTAAACTAAAGCATTTCAAAGAATAAAAATTTAATTTTTTTTCCAAGTTTCAATTTTGGTTTTATTTTTGTTAAAGGTCAATAGATCTTAAAAGATCTAGGATGCCAAGTAGTAAAACTAAAAATGCTTTTTTTTCAAAAAGTATTGCCAATTTTAGTTTGTATTTTTTATTAAGGCCAACTTCTTTTAAACTACACTTTTTACACCTTATACACTTTTTATATGGAAGATGTAGAAACGAAAAGGAATGTGTTTATGTAATTTATGTAAGGTTTATTATGTAAAATTTGCACTAATTCGCCCTTAGGTTTAATTTTGGGATTCTATATAATTTTTATTAAATATGTTCCATAAATGTTTATGCAAACTGCTTTGAATTCGAATATTAAATATGTAAATTTGTAATATGTAATACTTTTTCGTCAATAATATGTAATACTTTTTCGTCACAAACTAGGTTATGAAATCAAAATAATTATTAAAATAACAAATTTCTCGTCACCCAAAAACCTTGCCAATCTTGTCCACTAAATGTTTCTTCTTTATTTTGTTCTCTAGGTATTTCTGCTACATTTTCTCTTAAGGGTAATTATAAAATAAAAATTTAGCTAATACCTTTGTATGTAAAAACATAATATTCATTATTCAGAAATTTTCCGCCAAATATATGCGATGGCATCTGTTCGTACCATCTTTTTGTTTTTAGATAAGTTGGTTTGCGTATAAAAAAATTAGTATTGACAAATTTCAATAATATTATTATTATGATACTCAACAACAACAACAATTTACGGACATGTGCTAATTGTTATTTGCCATTATTGTGAATGTCGTGGATTCTGTATTGGTTGATTTGCATGTGATTATGAATGGCTTAATAGCTTGGAAGCTCCTGTGCGTAATACCGAAGGTTTGATATGCATAGATATTTAGAAATAAATAGGCATCATAAACATACATATGTGTGTATATACAGAAAATTCTATAACTATAGTTTTGGACAGATAGTTAAAACTAAAAAAGTAAACAAAAGTAATGATAGGAAGAAAACAGAAGGAGATCCGAATAAAATATAAAATAGCCGTGTTTTTTCGTAAACGCATATAAATATATGATATCGGTAACAGGGGGAAATCTTTCCATTGAAAACAACAACAATTGCTACTATCGACAATAAATAAAATCGCCAATCAGAATAAGGGTAATAGCGACTGGGCGACTCTAAATGGTATTACCTTACCGTACTTGCTGTCGATTCGATTTCAGTCGATAATTAATTCGCCGAGAATTTTTCAAGCGAGAGGTTATTTTTAATAGAAGTATTTTCGTTAAAATTACAATTTGAGAAATTATTGTGTTTAATTAAAGTATATAAGTGAAACCAACCTTTGTATATAGAAATTATATAGTACTATCACTTGTCCTTATTTTTTATAAATGGTCGTGGGAAAAGTGCTAACTAAATTATAGTAAAGACATAAATCATATTTTTGGGCTATCTAGGGTTATCTATATGTGGTGATCTGAAACATTTATTTTTTTTAAATGTCACATTCGTATATATTTTGTTGTATTTTCTTGTTATATGTATTCTTATTCCCTAGGTATACAGAAGTGTTTTGTGGGAAGCAAAAATATTAAAAACAAATTCTATAAGCGTATTTGAATAATTTTCTGAATTAATTTAAGAATTTTAATTTTTTTTTATTTTTCAATTCTTAAATTCATAAGAACATTTATATCGTTAGCGATTGTGATATATTGGGGGAAGAGAACATATGAGATATTTTTCTAGAATGTTCTAGAATTCGAAAAATTTTCAGAATGAATTTACGAATTGAAAAAGTTATTTTTGTTATTGTTAGTTATCGATGGTACAGATTTTATATAATTTCTCATATACTGTTTCATTATAGTTTTTCAAATTTACATCCAAATTTTTAAATATTTTTTATTTTTTGGAAAAAATTGAAAAATTTCTTACGAAAATTAGTTAATATAAATTATTAATCTATAGGTACCCCGACTCTTGCTCGAAAATTCATAAAACGAACGCTCGAAAACCGTTTAGTCGGAAACCATTGCGAAAAAAATTAACAGCAAAAATTCGATTTTTAAAGATTGAATTTTTTTCGGTTAATTTTTTTGGAGCAAATATTTTTTGAGCAAGTTTTTTCGAGCGAATATCGTTTTATTTTCTAGTAATTGATTTTCGAGCAGTGTCGGGGTACCTATAAATTAATAATTTATATTAACTAATTTTCGGAAGTTAATTTTTCAATATTTTCAATAAATTCAATAAAATTCATTCTCAAAATTATTTCAACATTTGGGAAAAAGAATCTTATGTTTTCTTCCCCCATTACGTCACCATCGCTAACGAGCTAAATGTTCTTATGGATTTAATAATTGAAACATATTTTTCATTTCTTACATTAATTCAAAAAATTATTCAAATACGCATTTGGAATTTTTCTTTTGTTTTCTTCCCCATTTATTTATAATTTATAATTAATCATTATTGAAATTATGATTAATTATAAATTATAAATAAATAAATTATGCAATAAAAATGATAAATTATGCAATAAAAAATTTGATAAGCTCGAATGACGTCACGACTTTTATTATTACACCAAATACTACATGGCTTAATTATTAATTTTATATCCGCCAACTGTCATTTTACCCCAGAGACGCTCTCAGATGTTGGAACACGAATTCTAACCTCTTTAGGCTTCTATATTATATATACGGCGACAAAAAAAGGACATTTAGAAATAAAAATAAAAGTAGTAAAAAAATTATTAAAGTTTATTGTATCAGTAAACCATAATATAAAAAAACTAGAAATAATTAAACAAATTTATAAAAATCTTGAAACTATTTTTGATGTTTTTCTGCAGAATGTATTTTTTTTTTAAATAGCACAGTTCATTTGAAAATTGCACTATCTTATTAAAAAAGATTTTAAAGTATCAACTTTTAATTGGGACTTTTCCGATGTCCAAATATTATTGGCCAAAGAAAATTTTCTTTCTGTTGGCGCATTTGAAACCGGAAGACATAAAGAAAAATCTACAAGCTTTAATATATTTTTACATTCAATTTTTTTTTATTGAAAAGCTAAAAAGGTTCCATCCATTTTTGATCCACTAATGTATCATCTTTTCAATTTTTTCGGCATCTGCATAATTTTTAACGCAAGCTACTTCATCAAATATTTCCTCATTATTAATTAAAATATTACAATTTTTAGCATTGCTAGATTATTATGATAAAATTATTTATGTATTAATATTAATTAGAAATTGGTGTTTAGTGGAAAAAACATTAATAATATGTAAAAAAAGGACAAAAAGAGGACAATTTTGAAAAAAAGGTCAATTTACTGTCCTCTTCTTGGAAAAAATGTGAACGGACATCGTATCATAAACAAGGTCTGTCCTCTTAAAAAAAGGACGAATGGTCACCTATAGTTCGTTGGTAAAACATAATTTCTAAGCCAAACCAATTACTTTAAAAAAAAATTCGAATAAATATTTTATATTTATTTTCTTATTTCTAAAAATGCATACATATATAAATAATTTTTCTGCTAGAATCTTTATTGAACGAAATTCCGAGATTGTACATTTTTCTTTCGTAAATGCCAATTTATGTATACAAAATTACAACAAATTATACATTAAAATTATTTGCAATATTTTTCATTCTAATACATATACAAATTTCAATTTAAGCATTATAAAAATTAACAATAATTATACCATAACTATTTCTAAATTGTAAAATTGTAAAAGAAATGTAAAGTGATAACAGAACAATGCGAATTATCAAATTGAATATATTATGTGCTAATATCATTTCGGAAATAACTTTAAAATTTGTTGTCTATCTAGAATATGCTGAACAAAAATGTATATATTATATAATACATATATACTATATATTCACCATTCTGAAATTCAAATTAAACCTTTTGCATATATATATATATATATATTATACATTAAAATTATTTGCAATATTTTTCATTCTAATACATATACAAATTTCAATTTAAGCATTATAAAAATTAACAATAATTATACCATAACTATTTCTAAATTGTAAAATTGTAAAAGAAATGTAAAGTGATAACAGAACAATGCGAATTATCAAATTGAATATATTATGTGCTAATATCATTTCGGAAATAACTTTAAAATTTGTTGTCTATCTAGAATATGCTGAACAAAAATGTATATATTATATAATACATATATACTATATATTCACCATTCTGAAATTCAAATTAAACCTTTTGCATATATATATATATATATATATATTTTTCTTAGTTTATATATATATATATATATATATATATATATAGATAGAGCTATAAACAATGAATTCTTAATAACAAAATTTATTATATTTAACTAACTTATTTATTATATTTTTTTCTACAGGTATTTTGCGTTACAAGGTAGATTTCCAAAGTATGCAACTGGATGAGTTGGACAATGAATGTTTTGATTTAAATGATTATTAGATTACCACATTGATGAAATATTACCTCAGTAATTTGCTAAAAACCATACCATATTTAATAGAAAATATAAAATACATACTTTTTAAACTGAACACTTTTTTCTTAATGAACTTAAATTTATTTAGATATAGAAAATCTTTGTAATCAAATTTATTTTTATTTTTTTTATCTATTGTGAAAAATAGTTTAAAATTTATTAAAAACAGAAAGATACGAATTTAAAAAAAATCTCGCTTTAAGATATTGGTTTTTTTGCAATAGTTTAGAGATAAGATGTAAGCTAGTACTGTATCTCTTAAGATTATTATTCATTCCTTGGTAAGAATCATAATTTGGTGATTTTATGCCAAAATATTCCAAACGTAGCCGATTAAAGAAAAAAATTAAGTATCAATTATCAATTACACTAATACTTGAAGTTTCTGAAATTGATTAAAAATTAATAGTTTTTTTTTTAATACTAGCTTTCATCAAAGACTAAATAAATATAGAGACGAGTTAACAGTAAAAATAGTATTAGTATTTCTCTGGGATAGTCGCATGTAATATTTTGTAAATTTTCAACAAAATTGGATAATCGTTAAAGTTATGATTTTTTCAATGAAAAATGTACATATAGTTTCATTATGTTCGTTTACAAAAAGTTTTACATGTTGTATTGACCCATAAATATATTATATATTACAAAATTGACCCATAAATATATTATATTAGTACTATAGTATATATAGTAAATACTATCACTTGACTCGATTTTTTTCATAAGTGGCAGTGGCGAAACTGCTAACTAACATCAAAGAAAATATAATTATAAAGAAGTCGCATGTGAATTTTGCGAGGAAGTAAAAAAAATTCTCAAACTGAAAGAAAAATTCTCTTTATTCTCAGTGAAAAAAAATTCGCTTTATTCTCAGTAAAAAAAAAATAATTTTTTTCTTAGTTTGAAATTTTTTTTTTCCTCGGTTCATTATTAGCAAAAAATCGTAAGAAAGGGGGGGTGCATTATCAACACCCACTGAGCTACAAGGTGTTTTAAAAAAGTCCTTCGGAGAAGTAGGTACAAGCACTTTTTCAATTATAATTTCTAGCGTATTGAACCTAAGTAGGTGCGTTTGATAGACAATTAATTTACCTTTATTTCGATGTTACCGTTATTTTCACCGGTTGCTAGGTCTGCGTTAAATTGCGTTAAAGTTATGATTAAAAAAAAAAATAATCAGATTTTGGAAAAATGCCAGTTTTCTCAAAATTTTGCCGAGTATAAATTTTTTTTTTTTTTAAATTTGATTTGGATGCGTCATAGTGTTACCTACGAAATCACCATTTACCTGCGACTTCTGGTTTAGAAAGGTAACAAAAAAACGTCCTTTAATTTCCAAATCAGGTATTTGAAGTGAAAAATTCAGGTACTTAAGTTAAATGTGGGTTTTTTTAGAATAATTTATTAGAGGTAGTTGTAATTACGCTTTTAAAACTTGCCGACACTAATTTCTAAGTAATTAAAAAAACTTAAAACTTAAGTAAACTTGCAATAAAGTTAAGCGATTACCTCTTTTTATAAAATAATTGTGTATAAAACAAAGCTTACTATGTGACTTATTCAGTTTAAATTTAAACAAACAAGTGCGATATTATAAAAATAAAACAAGGAAGTTCAATATTAAAATGGCAGAATATTCAAATCTTGAGTATGCAGACATATACTACTTCTATGGATTGGCTGATGGTGATGCTTTGGCTGCACGAGAAGCGTATGGTATTAGATATCCTGCACGACGCGTTCCTAATGCTAGAGTATTTTCAAGTATTCACAGAAAATTACGAGAGACAGGAAGAGCAACATATAATCGTAATGAAGGTCATTCAACACAACGTCGGACAGTAGAATTAGATGAACGTATATTTAGAACAGTAACGCCGACTTTCTTCTCAATTAAATTTGTTAAGACAACTAATGTCAAGAGTATTACACCAGGAGAGATTGCACCCTTTCCAATAGATGTGCAGGAGATATTACAGCGAAGCAAGTGGAATTATGCAACTGGTACACCAGGAGAGATTGCACCCTTTCTAATAGATGAGCAGGAGATATTACAGCGAAGCAAGTGGAATTATGCAACTGGTTGATGGAAGGATAAGGCGAAGCAAGTGGAATTTTGCAACTGGTTGATGGAAAGACATCGACGATTACACATTTACATCAAATATCTTATGAACCGATGAGTAGCAGTTCACCAGAAATGGAATTACAAATTTTCATAACTTACACGAATGGGCAAGTGAAAATCCGCATACAACAAGAACGAGATCATTTCAACATCGATTTAGCATAAACGTGTGGGCTGGTGTGATTGGTATAAATTGGAACACATTTATACCAACAAGATGGCGCTCCAAGTCACTATGGCCGAATTGTTACGGAATGGTTAAATGAAAACTACAGAAATCGTTGGATAGGAAGAAATGGCCCAATACATTGGCCTGCAAGATCCCCAGACCTAACAGTTATGGACTTTTATGTTTGGGGGACGATGAAAGAAGAGGTGTATGTAACCGAAATAACAACATTAGAAGAATTTAAGGCACGAATTGAAGTAGCAGCGCAAAAAATTAGAGACCAATTACCAACTCTTGATATGACAAGATCAATACAAAAACGAGCACTTGCTTGCATTCAGGTGGGAGGAGGTCACTTTGAGCAACTGCTATAATCCTATAATGGTTAAATTATTTAAATAACACTTTAAAATAAAATTATTTTAATCGAAACCAATTTTTTTTATTATTTTTTATTTTAACGCAATTAAAGGACGTTTTTTTGTTACCTTTCTACTGGGCAAACCAGAAGTCGCAGGTAAAAGCTTTGTATTGCGATTTGTATGTAGGTAACACTATGACGCATACAAATCAAATTAAAAAAAAAATTATACCCGACTTCCATACGATTTTTTGCTTATAATGAACCAAGGAACCAACCCTTAACGGATTAGCATCCCAAAGCGGGACACCATGTATATATATATTTATATATATAATATGGCATATACAAATTCGGCGATAAAACTATTAAACGGGTTGTCAGTGTCAAAGATGTGGCTGTTAAGGGCTAACAATAATGTGCATACACTGGCTTATGCATGGTACGATTACATATAAATCGTATCTTCTAACCATAATGTGCATATGCAAACATACGTTAATTCTGGCTCTCTGTTTCGTTAACTTTTGATTGTCAAATTTCCGTATGTAACTACGATCAGTTTCGTAGTTCCGTACGGAAATTTGACAAACATATAAAAAAATAGTTTGTTTTTTATTTAATTTCATTTTGATTTTGAGATTCTTTATTTATTTACAAAAATTGTCATAAAAAATAATTACGACGCCATAAGTTTCCGTATTCCTATTATGGTTGGGATACAAATATAGCAGTGCATAACGAAGAATAATTATGCATTCGTTCAGTTTTGACATTTTGCATAAGCTTGCATATGCCTATTATTACCATGTTTCCATGCACGGAGTTGAGTTGAGTTGAGTTATCGTTCAGTTGAAAAACTTCAAATTTCAACCCCAGTCGTTTCCATGCAAAAACTAGAGTGAGTTGAGTTGAACTTCAGTTTCGTGGAGTTGAAATGGATTTAACGAAAACTCAACTCAACTCGTGTTTCCATGGGGTTCAACTCGAGTTGAACTCGAGTTCAACTTGTCATGGAAACAAGGTATATGTTTAGCTCTTTATACTTGATTGTAAGCTTCGCAACAAAAATTCTGTCTTGAATGACAGACCCAAGACATGTCACTACCCAACAAAAATTCTGTCTTGCATGACAGACCCAAGACATGTCACTAGTATGTCTTGGGTAATTTAAATTGTATTAGAGAGAAAGAGATAGGTATACAATATATTTCGAAATAAAATATTTCATTCTATGAGATGGTTAGGAATCTGGTGACTTACAAAAACTAAAAAAACTTCTATTTTTTGAATATTTTATTCAGTGTCAGTCAGTAATGTATTATATTTGTCTTGCGAAAAAAAATTGTGATTTTCTTTAATTAAATTTTTTTCAGTCATATTGTGATTTATAATTATTGTTAAAAGTTTTTATTGATTATAGTTTTAAATGTATTTTATTAGTTTTTAAATAAAAAATAGTGATTTTCATATATAATATGAATTTTTTTTCCACAAGGACAAACATAATACATGTTTTGCCAGACAAACCCAAGACACGTCATGCAAGACAAACCCAAGACATGTCATGCATGACGACTTGTGACATTTGTATGGCGAGATCAGCAGTCTGTCTTGGGCCTGTCTTAAAGACATGTCTTTGATGATTCATGGGTATGTCATTGAAGACATGTTGGCTGGGTAGTATGTCTTGGTTATTTAAAATGTATTAGAAAGAAAGAGATAGGTATACAATATTTTTCTAAATAAAATATTTCATTCTATCCGATGGTTAAGACTCTGGTGACTGTTACAAAAACCAAAAACAACTTCTATTTTTTGTAAATCTTTTTTATTCAGTGTCAGAAAGCAATGTTTGGTGTTGTGTTGTGTAAATAAAATTTGTGTATTTGTTTAATTACATTTTATTCAGTCATATTTTGACTTATAATTATTGTTAAAAGTTTGTATTGATTACTTTTAAATGTATTTTATAAGTTTTTAAATAAAAAATGGTGATTTTCATATATAATATGATTTTTTTTTGCACAAAGCCAAACATTATACACGCCTTGCCAGACAAACCCAAGACTCGTCATGCAAGACAGACCCAAGAAATGTCATGCAAGACACCCAAGATATGTCATGCATGACAAACCAAAGACATGTCTTGACATGACCCAAGACATGTCATGCAAGACACACCCAAGACATGTCATGCAAGACAAACCAAAAAATGTCATGCAAGACAACTTGTAACATTTGTATGGCGATGTCAGAAGTCAGTCTTGGGTCTGTCTTAAAGACATGTCTTTGGTGATTCATGGGTATGTCATTTAACATGATATAAGAAATACTTATATCAAGGTCGTTTTAATTTTATCTACGACTAAGAAATATATGGAAGAAGCATAAATGTTCCCTTTTAACACATTAACATTTTAATTTATTGAAAAATTTGTTTATGAAGCCACGATTTCGATAGTTCTCTTTCTTTTCACCACCGAACTGTCAAATTAATAATATGAAAAATATTATAACAGCTGATTTTAGATTTACAGGGCTGGCTAATTTTTTTAATTTTAAGAGTCTCAATATAAATGAAATATATTAACTAGCTAAACAAAATTACTCTATTTTACTTTCCATTTGTATACTTATCGTTGCGCGACCTAAAATATTCCTTAGGATGATCTTTACATGTATTTTTGAAAAAAAATATATTTTATCTCCTTAAAAATTGCTGCCCGAATTAAAAAAAATCTAGTTCGGCTCTTATTTGTGATTTATTAATTTTCACAGTACGGTGGTGAAAAGAAAGAGACTACTATATCCAAGCTGGCTTCAATTTTTATTACTTGTACTCCCTCCATATATTTCTAATTCGTTGACTTATATAATGGTCATTTAAGACAAGTTTGCTGGGTTTATTATAACCTACCCCTTTATGCAAATTCGCGGCTCAGTTTTTCTGATTCCAAATTGAGACAGAATGGAGTCAACAATATCTTGACATATCTAAAAAGTATTTCGTTTTTGTCTCAATTTCGTTTCGCTAAATCTTAGTCAAAAATATGTTTCATAAATATCTCATTTCTACATCATGAAAACGAACTCAAATTTTAAATTCGCAAACGAACTAATTTCTGTTTCGTTTTTGTCTCAATTTGGATTCGTTAAAGTGAATCCAAATTTTTAATTCGCAAACGAACTAGTTTCTGTTTCGTTTGTGTCTCAATTTGGATTCGTTAAAGTGAATAATTTTCGAAATTTTTTTTCAATTTTTTATTATTAAAGGCTGATTTTCATTGCAATGCAAATCAAAAAACCCATTTTCATTGCTATAATATTTTAATATTTTGCAGAAAACTAGAAAGATATAGATATAAAAATATTGTATAAGGCAGAACGAGACAGCGTCATTAATTTTGCTTTCAGCCATTAGATGTCACTAATAATTATATAATAATATAATAATTATTATAATAATATAATATAATAATTATTTGTCTATTCATTAAAAAAAAAATAGTTTTGTAAACTTTGTGTCAATTAATTTTTAATTAAGCTAAGTATTTACTTCCACAAAAAAACCGACAAAATTGTGAGCAAAATATCAAATTTTAAAAAAATTTGTCCTACAACACCAGTTTGGTATCGAAACCACCAGTTTTATACAATGTGAATATAACAAAGTAACAACTAAGGAAGAAACCTTTGGAAAATTTTCTACATAAAATTATACTATTTTTGAATTGAGTACTAAGTAATTAAAAATTAATTTGCAAAAAAAAAAAAACATTTTGATCATTTCTATCTTTTTCATATGACAATCATATCTTTTTATAGGAAAGTATCTCAGCCGACATATTTTGCTATAAAAAGACGCCAATGTCAAATTTTATACTATAAAAAGATGTGATTGTCAAATCATTTGCCATAAAAAAGATATGAATGTCAAATTATTTATTTTTAAAAAGATGATCTTATCTCTCTATCACACAACTAATATATATGTATTTCGAATCCCGTTCTGGTCGCCGACTTCAAGTTTTTTGTAATGAAAATCGAAATATTTTGTAATGAAAATCAGCCTTAATAATTTACAAAAAATAAAAATAATAATAAAAAAAATTGACTTAACAAATTATTGAGATATGACAATCTGATAATAGTTTAGCCATAACAACAAAATCAAGCATAAAGTGAGCCACAAACAATAATAAATCTGAAAAATCTGATTTATCAATTTTTTTTTCTAATTTATCAATTTTTCCTTTTTCAATTGAAAATTGTTTTTGAATTTCCTAAAAAAATTTTTGAGATTCTAGCAAAAGTTTGCTCGCGCAATTTTTTGATGGTCTGAGTTTTTAATTAACTGAATAAATTGTTCTATATCAGCAATTACATTTAGAAGAGGAAAATCATTCTTGGTTTTATTACCTAGAGAAAGTAGCCAACCCATTTCTTCCGCGAAAGTAATATTGGTGTGATTAACAAACCATTTATTATTAACATTAATATTTAAATGAGCAAAAGTACTTTTTTTAAGGTTATTTAATTTTTTAGTAAGTTCTAGTTGTATAGTTTTGATGTGCTTAACGAATACACAATTCTGAGACCAAGAAAGCTTTTGAAATTTTTGAGTCTACTGATTTTATAATTATTTTAAATTTTCGCTACCATATACCAAGAATGATTTTCCTCTTCCAAATGTAATTGCTGATGGAGAACAATGTATTCAGCTAATTAAAAACCGCATCGAAGCTTATACTAACATTCCTAAGAAGATATTTTTGGACATGTTAAATTTCTGTATTTTGGACAATAACTACTTTTGTTTTAATGGTAATTTACACAGACAAATACTTGGTACACCAATGGATAGTCCGTTGTCACCTATTCTTGCGGATATCATAATGGAGGACTTACTTGACACTGTTATAAATAAACTAGACTTTAATATAAAAGTAATAACTAATTATGTTGATGACCTTTTTGCAATTATTCCGGAATGTAAATTATCTGACATACATAAACTTTTAAACGATTACCACGAAAGATTGCAATTCACAATAGAAAAACAGAAAGATGGCAAATTAGCGTTTTTGGACACTTTAGTGATAATAAAAGACGATGCCCTACTAACGGATTGGTACTAAAAAGAAACTGCCTCAGGGCGATTAATTAATTTTTATTCAAACCATCCTCGACAGCAAATTATAAACACCGCAAAAAATTTTATTAGTAGAGTTTTAGGCTTAAGTTCTGACATTTTTGACAAACATAACAAAGAAAACATAACGAAAATTCTATTAGAAAATAATTTTCCGAATAACATAATTCTAAAATTAATAAAGGAAATAGACGCGTTGAAGAGACTTAACAATATGAACGTGACCAAAGATAATAATAGTAATAACGAATTAAGAAAATACGTGAGCACAACTTATAAACCAGATTTTTCGGACAATGTAAATAAAGAAATACGTAAATATGATGACAATATTAAATTAGCTTTTAAGACAGATAAAACGGCAAACAGACTTCTCAAAATTAAAAGACAAAATGAACAAAGAACTTTTAACTGAATGTTGTTAAATAAATTACAATCATATATAATGTTTTATTTTTTAATCTCACCTTTTATCTCATGCAAATGTTTAATAAAACGATTTTTAGTTTAGTTTTATATTATTAGCTTTATTTAAAATTTAAATTTTTTATTTTAAAAGTTTCTTTTTGATCTATTATGTATTTAAAATTATTTAAATTTACAAATTGTTTTTATTTAAAAATAGGTTAATTCAATGTTTATTCTTATATTTGGTAAATTTTAAATATTATAAATTCTTTCGATAAACAAATATTTTAATTAATTTTTACAAATTTTCTTCTATAACAAAACTTTCTTTCAACCGACAAAATTAACTATATTTTTATGTTTAACTATTAATTAACTTTTTTAATAGAACTATGAATTAACTTTTTTACTATTTTATTTATTTAAAGTTCTAATACAAAACCGGTTTTTTATTCGAACAAATGAACAAAATAATAATTTAAAATTTGATTTTGAAAAATACTTTTTTTTTTAAAAGCGACTGACTTTTTTATTTCAAACTACGATTTTTTTTGGATCAAACTTTTTTCCCGATCAACTGAACATTTTTTTAAATTTTCAGCTTCACCAACAAAATATTTAAAATCAATTTTACTTTAATTGGCTGATTGATTTTACGCGTTGTCAGCACAGAGAAATTATTATTTACTAAATTAAATTATTTCTCTGTGCACGAGCAACGCGTAATTTGAAACTTTTGTTTTTCAAATAATTAATTTTAATAATTTATTTAATTTGAAATTGATTGGAATTTTATAATTTCCGTTGTGAATTGAAGCACAGGGAGCCTCAATTCACAACACCTTCCCTCTTAGAAAAAATATAAGTGTCGAAGAAATTTTTCTTCGACTCTTATATTTTAAAATTATATTTATATATGTATATATTTTTTTTATATATTGATTTTTATTTTTTAACTTTATTTTTTGACATTTTTTAATAAAAACTTTGTATATTTGTATACATTTACTAAAAATTTTTTTTTATAAATTTGTATATATATTTTTTTAAAAATTTTTTTTTTATTTTATATATTTTATATATTTTTCCTAAATATTTATATATTCTTGTAATTATATTTTTCTTTACATCTTTTATTTTATTTTTTTTTTATATATATCCTTTTTTTTATTAAAATCTTATTGATTTTTGTTTTTTTTTAACAAATTCTATAGAAAAAAAATCCTTTAATTTTTAATAAAGTTTTATATAATATTTTTTATAAAAAAATAATCCTTTTGTTTTATTTTATATTAAAAACTTAAAAAAAATCCTTTTGGTTTTATTATAAAAATAAAGTTTTAAATAAAATTATTTTTATGTATATATATAAATTTATTTTATTTTTAGTCAAATTTATGTTTTTTTTTTTGTTTTTTAATATAGACAAATAAAATGCATATATATATTAAAATTTAAGAAAAGGAATTTTAAGGAATAAGGATAAGATTTTGTTTATATATTATCCCTTTTATGTTTTTTAGCGGTCACGCTCCCCTTTCTATTTTATCCAAAATAAAAATTTTTATAAAAAAAATTTTTTTTAAAACTTAATTACCCTGTTGTTTTTTATTCAATAATGCTTACTAATACATAATTATAATATAAAAAGGTAAAAATTTAATTTAATTAATTATCTCTGATAACGGCAGTGTGACAAGTTTAGCCACGACCGTGGTTTTCCCTAAAAATAAGGAGAATATACCACCTCGGAAAGTATCTTCCTTGGTTTTTAATAATTACCTATATAGGGCTTATCGCC
>OX457085.1:50895559-50961746 GCA_949752835.1 Empis stercorea | reverse complement strand
TTTACCGTAAGTAAAGAAAATTTCCAAGAAAAAAATTTTGTTTTATACATTTTGTTTACTTTTCAGAAGGTAATGAAGAAAAAAAATTAGACGGTCGAAAGAAAATTTGAAAATATTTATAAGTTAAAAAAAAAAAAATCAATTTTTTCTATTACATATATTAAATTCATTATTTTGTGAAAAAAAACACTTGAAAATATTTTTTTTTTGTTAGTTTTGAAATAAAAAAAAATATTTTCAAGTGTTTTTTTTCACAAAATAATGAATTTAATATATGTAATAGAAAAAATTGATTTTTTTTTTTTTAACTTATAAATATTTTCAAATTTTCTTTCGACCGTCTAATTTTTTTTCTTCATTACCTTCTGAAAAGTAAACAAAATGTATAAAACAAAATTTTTTTCTTGGAAATTTTCTTTACTTACGGTAAATTATGATTTTTAAAGGGCGATAAGCCCTATATAGGTAATTATTAAAGGGCGATAAGCCCTATATAGGTAATTATTAAAAACCAAGGAAGATACTTTCCGAGGTGGTATATTCTCCTTATTTTTAGGGAAAACCACGGTCGTGGCTAAACTTGTCACACTGCCGTTATCAGAGATAATTAATTAAATTAAATTTTTACCTTTTTATATTATAATTATGTATTAGTAAGCATTATTGAATAAAAAACAACAGGGTAATTAAGTTTTAAAAAAAATTTTTTTTATAAAAATTTTTATTTTGGATAAAATAGAAAGGGGAGCGTGACCGCTAAAAAACATAAAAGGGATAATATATAAACAAAATCTTATCCTTATTCCTTAAAATTCCTTTTCTTAAATTTTAATATATATATGCATTTTATTTGTCTATATTAAAAAACAAAAAAAAAAACATAAATTTGACTAAAAATAAAATAAATTTATATATATACATAAAAATAATTTTATTTAAAACTTTATTTTTATAATAAAACCAAAAGGATTTTTTTTAAGTTTTTAATATAAAATAAAACAAAAGGATTATTTTTTTATAAAAAATATTATATAAAACTTTATTAAAAATTAAAGGATTTTTTTTCTATAGAATTTGTTAAAAAAAAACAAAAATCAATAAGATTTTAATAAAAAAAAGGATATATATAAAAAAAAAATAAAATAAAAGATGTAAAGAAAAATATAATTACAAGAATATATAAATATTTAGGAAAAATATATAAAATATATAAAATAAAAAAAAATTTTTTAAAAAAAATATATATACAAATTTATAAAAAAAAATTTTTAGTAAATGTATACAAATATACAAAGTTTTTATTAAAAAATGTCAAAAAATAAAGTTAAAAAATAAAAATCAATATATAAAAAAAATATATACATATATAAATATAATTTTAAAATATAAGAGTCGAAGAAAAATTTCTTCGACACTTATATTTTTTCTAAGAGGGAAGGTGTTGTGAATTGAAGCTCCCTGTGCTTCAATTCACAACGGAAATTATAAAATTCCAATCAATTTCAAATTAAATAAATTATTAAAATTAATTATTTGAAAAACAAAAGTTTCAAATTACGCGTTGCTCGTGCACAGAGAAATAATTTAATTTAGTAAATAATAATTTCTCTGTGCTGACAACGCGTAAAATCAATCAGCCAATTAAAGTAAAATTGATTTTAAATATTTTGTTGGTGAAGCTGAAAATTTAAAAAAATGTTCAGTTGATCGGGAAAAAAGTTTGATCCAAAAAAAATCGTAGTTTGAAATAAAAAAGTCAGTCGCTTTTAAAAAAAAAAGTATTTTTCAAAATCAAATTTTAAATTATTATTTTGTTCATTTGTTCGAATAAAAAACCGGTTTTGTATTAGAACTTTAAATAAATAAAATAGTAAAAAAGTTAATTCATAGTTCTATTAAAAAAGTTAATTAATAGTTAAACATAAAAATATAGTTAATTTTGTCGGTTGAAAGAAAGTTTTGTTATAGAAGAAAATTTGTAAAAATTAATTAAAATATTTGTTTATCGAAAGAATTTATAATATTTAAAATTTACCAAATATAAGAATAAACATTGAATTAACCTATTTTTAAATAAAAACAATTTGTAAATTTAAATAATTTTAAATACATAATAGATCAAAAAGAAACTTTTAAAATAAAAAATTTAAATTTTAAATAAAGCTAATAATATAAAACTAAACTAAAAATCGTTTTATTAAACATTTGCATGAGATAAAAGGTGAGATTAAAAAATAAAACATTATATATGATTGTAATTTATTTAACAACATTCAGTTAAAAGTTCTTTGTTCATTTTGTCTTTTAATTTTGAGAAGTCTGTTTGCCGTTTTATCTGTCTTAAAAGCTAATTTAATATTGTCATCATATTTACGTATTTCTTTATTTACATTGTCCGAAAAATCTGGTTTATAAGTTGTGCTCACGTATTTTCTTAATTCGTTATTACTATTATTATCTTTGGTCACGTTCATATTGTTAAGTCTCTTCAACGCGTCTATTTCCTTTATTAATTTTAGAATTATGTTATTCGGAAAATTATTTTCTAATAGAATTTTCGTTATGTTTTCTTTGTTATGTTTGTCAAAAATGTCAGAACTTAAGCCTAAAACTCTACTAATAAAATTTTTTGCGGTGTTTATAATTTGCTGTCGAGGATGGTTTGAATAAAAATTAATTAATCGCCCTGAGGCAGTTTCTTTTTAGTACCAATCCGTTAGTAGGGCATCGTCTTTTATTATCACTAAAGTGTCCAAAAACGCTAATTTGCCATCTTTCTGTTTTTCTATTGTGAATTGCAATCTTTCGTGGTAATCGTTTAAAAGTTT
The DNA here is from genome assembly GCA_949752835.1 of Empis stercorea. NCBI lineage: Eukaryota > Metazoa > Arthropoda > Insecta > Diptera > Empididae > Empis > Empis stercorea. Next base: position 50,958,918 of record OX457085.1, on the reverse strand, counting down.
ATGTATGTCAGATAATTTACATTCCGGAATAATTGCAAAAAGGTCATCAACATAATTAGTTATAACTTTTATATTAAAGTCTAGTTTATTTATAACAGTGTCAAGTAAGTCCTCCATTATGATATCCGCAAGAATAGGTGACAACGGACTATCCATTGGTGTACCAAGTATTTGTCTGTGTAAATTACCATTAAAACAAAAGTAGTTATTGTCCAAAATACAGAAATTTAACATGTCCAAAAATATCTTCTTAGGAATGTTAGTATAAGCTTCGATGCGGTTTTTAATTAGCTGAATACATTGTTCTCCATCAGCAATTACATTTGGAAGAGGAAAATCATTCTTGGTATATGGTAGCGAAAATTTAAAATAATTATAAAATCAGTAGACTCAAAAATTTCAAAAGCTTTCTTGGTCTCAGAATTGTGTATTCGTTAAGCACACCAAAACTATACAACTAGAACTTACTAAAAAATTAAATAACCTTAAAAAAAGTACTTTTGCTCATTTAAATATTAATGTTAATAATAAATGGTTTGTTAATCACACCAATATTACTTTCGCGGAAGAAATGGGTTGGCTACTTTCTCTAGGTAATAAAACCAAGAATGATTTTCCTCTTCTAAATGTAATTGCTGATATAGAACAATTTATTCAGTTAATTAAAAACTCAGACCATCAAAAAATTGCGCGAGCAAACTTTTGCTAGAATCTCAAAAATTTTTTTAGGAAATTCAAAAACAATTTTCAATTGAAAAAAATTTTTTTTAAAACTTAATTACCCTGTTGTTTTTTATTCAATAATGCTTACTAATACATAATTATAATATAAAAAGGTAAAAATTTAATTTAATTAATTATCTCTGATAACGGCAGTGTGACAAGTTTAGCCACGACCGTGGTTTTCCCTAAAAATAAGGAGAATATACCACCTCGGAAAGTATCTTCCTTGGTTTTTAATAATTACCTATATAGGGCTTATCGCCCTTTAATAATTACCTATATAGGGCTTATCGCCCTTTAAAAATCATAATTTACCGTAAGTAAAGAAAATTTCCAAGAAAAAAATTTTGTTTTATACATTTTGTTTACTTTTCAGAAGGTAATGAAGAAAAAAAATTAGACGGTCGAAAGAAAATTTGAAAATATTTATAAGTTAAAAAAAAAAAAATCAATTTTTTCTATTACATATATTAAATTCATTATTTTGTGAAAAAAAACACTTGAAAATATTTTTTTTTTGTTAGTTTTGAAATAAAAAAAAATATCAATTATTTTGTAGAAAAGAGAAAGAAAAAAAAATTTGTTAAAACAATATTAGATTTCTGTATTTTTATTTGTTTGTATCAATAATAAAAAAAAATAAATAATTATATCTATGCCAAACTAGTTTTGTTTTCTTTAGTTTGATAATAAAATTATATGTTGTTAAAGGTAAGATAAAGGTAATAAAAAAAATAAAGGACAAGATTGTAATATACATTATTTTAAAACTTTACTATCTAGGTAGTAAAACATATAAAATCGCCAATTAACTTTGTACAACATTTTTATGTGTTATGTTGTAGGATATTAATTATTCAAAAGAAACCCATGATAAAAAAAATTATTAATTATACATAATTATTATATTAAATGAGACATAATAACTTCTTCTTAAAGTTCCTGTCCGTTACGGACGTTGGCCACCATTACTTCAACCAGCCTTCTATCTTTGACTGCTCTCATTATGCTTGCTGCTGACATGTTACACCAAACTACCAGATTGTTCAACCACGTAATTCTTCTTCTACCTCTGCCTATACTGCCGATTATCTTTCCCTGTAATACCAATTGGAGCATTCTATATTTTTCATTACGCATAACATGTCCAACATATCTTATTTTGCGTTCTTTTACAGCAGGTACAACTTGTTTCGCCGACAGTCCCATTCTATTTAATACTACCCTATTTGTAATGTGATCACGCCAATCTATATTCAAAATACGACGGTATGTCCACATTTCAAACGCTTCGATTTTCCTAATATCTTGCTGCTTTAGGGTCCAGGTTTCGACTCCATATAATAAGATGGACCATATATAGCATTTTAACAACTTTATTTTTAATTTCAGATTTATCTCATTTTTGCAGAATACTTTTCTCATATTATTAAATGCTGCTCGTGCTTGTTCCACACTCCCGTTTATTTCTGTTCTATTGCTGCCCTTACCGTCGATGATTGTACCCAGATATTTGATTTTGTCCACCTTTTCTATCGTTACGTTGTTTATCTTTATGCTGTCGGTAGTATTGCTGGCATTACTGAATATCATATATTTTGTTTTATTAATATTTATCTTCATATTATACTTTTTACAGTTTTTATTAAGTTCATCCAGCATATGCTGTAAATCACGAGCGTTTGCTGCTAGTAGTACTGCATCGTTTGCAAACCTTGTTGTTAATAATTACTCCGTTGACTGGAATACCAATATTACTATCTAAGATAGATTCATTGAAAATTTCTTCCGAATAAATATTGAAAAGTAGCGGTGACAAGATACATCCTTGACGTACACTTTTTTTATTTCTATATTAAGTGATGGTCCGTCAGGTGTGTTTACTATCGCTGTTTGGTTCCAATACAAATTATCTATTATACGCAGGTCTTTACCATCTAGCCTTTTATTTTTCAGTATGGACATCATCTTTTCATGGTTGACCTTGTCATATCAATTTCTAATCGTTTATATATTCTGCCAGGTATTATTTTAAAAAACAGCTTTAATAAGTGGCTCATCAGACTTATTGTTCTATAATATGAACACGAATCTGCAGTGGCTTTCTTAGGTAACGTAATAAAGGTGGACTTTAACCAATCTACTGGAATTGTGCCAGTATCATATATTGTGTTGAAAATGCTGGTCAACGTTTTGACTCCATGATCTTGAATGAGTTTTAATATTTCATTCGGAATTGCATCCGGTCCAGTTGCCAGTCTATTTTTCGCATTTTTCAGCACTATTCTAACTTCCTCTTCTAGAATAGATGGGCCTTCCACTTCCGATGCTTGTGTACACGCTGCGTTGATTCTTACATCATTAAATATCTCGGCTACATATTCTTCCCATCTTTTTATTCTTTGTTCTGGGTACGCCAGTAATTTGCCATCTTTGTCTCTCACATTACCAATTCTTTTTTTATTACTTTTACCAGTTGCTTCTTTTATCTTCTTGTGTAGTTTGAAACTATTATGGCTACTTTCTAAATTTTCAATTTCTTGACATTTTTTCTCCCAAAAAACAGTTTTAGCTTCTCTAATTTTTTTTTTTAATTAGTCTGTTTGCTGTTCTGTAACGTTCACTGTTGGAATTTTTATTTTTCCTTCTCTCATACATTAGTATGATTATTTCATCCGTCATCCATTCTTGTTTTTTTCTGATGCTAGCATTTGTCGTTCCTACTACATGCTCGTTTAATGCATCTTTAAGTGGCTTATTAAATAGATTTATTTTCATGTTTACATTCTCCTCTACTAGTATTGCTCACTTAACTGAGCTTAAATTGTTGTTGATCTTGGTACTTAAATTTTCTCTCTTCTCCGGTATATCTAAAACAGAAAAATCTATTTTTATATTATTTGATTTCTTGTTTATTTTTTTCAGTTTAATTTCTATTTTCACAGCTAACAAGATGTGGTCTGAGTGGATATCCGCTCCTGGGTACGTTTTTGCCACTTTCACCGAATTTTTAAAACATTGATTGATTAAAACATAATCAATTTGATTTCTGATTATTTTATTTGAATTACTTTTTGGAGATATCCATGTGTGGAATCTCCTTTTTGGCATTTTAAACCACGTATTTGTTATGTGAAATTTGTTTTCAATACAAAATTCGATCAACTTGTTGCCTCTTAAATTTCTAACCCCAAGACCATGTTTGCCAACAATATTAGCTACCTCTCCTTGACCCAATTTCGCATTAAAATCACCCATAATTATTGTGATATCTTCTTTTTTCAATGCTGCTGTTAATTCATTTAGGTTGTTGTAGAATTCATCGCATATTGATTCGTCACAGTCGTTCGTTGGAGCATAAACTTGAATTAAGTTTATATAATTTTTGTCACCTTTCAGCTGTATTAATATCATCCTATCATTTTTCGCTACAATACTAGTTCGATGTTGTTTTAAACTCAGTGAAATCATAAAACCTATACCTTTTCTATGCTCAGAGGCTGAACCAGAATATACAAAATAATTTTTGCTGGTTGTAACTTCTCCGCTATCATTCCAGTGTGTCTCTGATACTCCGATTATATCCATTTTTAGTCTAGTTTTTTCAATTTCTAAATTGTTTAATTTTCCTGGCTCTAATAGACTTCTTACGTTCCATGTTGCTACTTTGTATCTGGACTGTACGCTGGGTTTTGAAATCCTGTTGTTGATTGTATTGCTGTAGTTTATGTTGTAGTTATTGTTTTTGCTAAAGGTGCTGTTGTTATTATTATTCCTATTGATGGAGATGTGGTTGTTGATGTAGATGTTGTTGTTGTTGTTGTTATTGATGTTGTTGCTGTTTTTATTATTATTATTATCATTATTATTATTAATATTATTAATATTAATGTTGAATATTAACATAATTACTAATTATTCTAAATGAACTCTCTCTTTTTTTAATCTTTCCCATATAAATCCACCTTATTTCGCTCGTCGTAAGAATTGTAAAATTTTTATATATAAAAAAAATCGTATAATAATATGTATATGTATACATAAAGTATGTTTACTAATCCACACAAATATCTTATATACATAATTGAAAATACAATCAACTTATGTATTTGTTCATTAGGGGTTTTGTGTAAAAATTGTATTAAGAGTAAAAAAATGATAATTTTGTGCTATCCAATACACTTTTTGGATGCATAATTAGTTTTTTAATGCCTTATTAAACAATTAATTTAGTATTAATCTATACTTCTTCAGTTATAGTAGTGAAAAATAAAAAATACAACAAAAAAAATTTCGTTTCAGTAAGTATATTTTTTTATTTAAAAACTTTTTATATATTATAATTTATAATTTATATTAACTACTTTCTCCTAACCCCCCCCCCCCTTTTTTTTTAGTATAAAAAAATGTATGGTTATACTCCACAGATTTAAAATAATTGGTTCCTATAAAAAATTTATACTAAAAATTACTTGAAAAAAAAAATCATAATATATTTTTTATAGAAAGAGTTGAAGAAGAGGTTAACATCTCCTTGGGTGAGGATATAATAACAACTGAAATCGTTACGATGGGGAACGAAATTAACGAAGAATATACTGTTGTGCCCATCGAAAAAAAAAGTTTGGGGAGGTTGCGGTCGACCGGGCCCGCCAGGCTACTCAGCCTAATACAACGGACCGTTCCCGGTTGTGTGCCCTCTGTGGGTATCAGTCGAGTCATAAGGGGCATTTTACCCGGCACCTTATGACTCACAATCCGCAGAAGGCATGGCAGTGCGTGGTGTGTGAGCGGCCTTTTGGCCGAAAAGAGCACTTTACATACCACTACTCCCACCTACATCCGGGGGTGTCACTGCCCCGCAACCTTTCCAAGCGAAGAAAATACCACAAGTATTACCATCAAATTCAATAAAGGTTAGTTTCTTTTTTTTACATTGAATAAAAAAAACAAAAAAACTCTTTTTTTTTTTTAGGAAAAATGAACTTATTAAAAATATTATATTTGATATAGGAAAAAATTATATTTTTTTTTAAAACAAAATTGTTGAAATGTGAAAAAATTTAAAAAAAATTAAGTTTGAGAGAAAAAAAATTACATTATAAATTAAAAAAAAATTATATTAACTGAAATGTTGTAATATTAAAAATTATATTAAAAAAAATTACTTTGAGAGGAAAAAAAATTACATTATAAAAAATTTATATTAACTGTAAATTAAATTAAAATTAAAAATAAATTATATAAAAAAAATAATGTATATATAAAAAAAAATAAAAAATATTATTCAATATGTTGATTGTAAAATAAGAATGATAATGAAAAATTTAAAAATAATTTTGTTTTTTTTTTGTTTTTTCTTAAAAATAAAAAAAAAATAATAAAAATAATGTATATGATAAAAAAAAAGATTTTTATTTAAAATATAATTAAAAATTATAAAAAAAAAATTTAAAAAAAAATAAAAAAATTTTTTATTTTGTTATCCCCTGTTTCCTTTTCTCTTTGTTATTCTCTGTTTCGCTTTACTTATTGTTTATGAATCTATTTGAGAAAATTTTTAGGGGTTTTTTTTTATATATACTTATTACTATATCGGGGTCTTATTTATTAGTCAATTATTGAGATGATAATTTTTCGGGGTCTTTTGAATATATTTTTTTTTATTTTTTAAATATAGGAGTCTTATTTATTTTATAAGTTTTGAATATGTAAGAACTTTTGAATATGTAAGTACGAAGTAGATTCAACTTAAGAGTTGTGAAGTACCGGTAATTCTGGTGTAGGAAAAGATAACTGTGAAAAATTTAAAGTTTTCGTACTATTGCCTAGTGCGTTTACAGTACCTGGTCCCCCGAGTTTCTTTTCAGATATAGAAGATAATGGGATTTCCATATTAGATTTATCCATTTTTTGAACTTTATTTTCAGTTTTCTTACAACGATTAATTATAATTTTGTAAATAACATATATTATTATTAAAACCTCTATACTACCTAGTCCTTCTATTTGCCAACGACTTGTTAAGTGTTGGTAATTTGTCATATCTTCCCTTTTTTGTTCCTCTTCCCATTCTAATTCTAATTCATTCAATGTTTTCCTTTTGTGTCAAATTCCCTTGTAAGTTCTAATTCATTCAATGTTTTCCTTTTGTGTCAAATTCCCTTGTAATAACAATGAGTTTTATTCGTTTAGTGGTATAAGATGGTTAGTTATTATTGTTGTAATTTTATATTGACAAATTTTAAAAACGGTAATGTTATTATTTTCCTTTTGATTAAAAAGTTCCATTACGCAATTATCCTTTGGAGCTTGCAGTAATTTAGGTTGTAATTGTTTACATATAGTGAAACCTAGATCCCCGTTTTTACCTGGTAATATACAATTTTGTTTAAATTCAGTTAATGAAAAATGTAAAAAATGTCCCCAATAATTACTAGCAATAAAATCCCATTCCAAAACTAAAATAGCATAATTTTGATCTGATATTTCTACTGGAACCGGATATATTTTATGCAAGTTATACAATTCTTTTTCCAACCATGGAATTGTAATTCGTATTCCTATTTGTCCCTCATGATGATTAACGTCTATTAGAGTAATTCTGTTAAGTGTCCGTACTGAATGTAGTATGTCGTGATACTGTCCATTTGTTATATTATTTACTATGTTTATTAAAACTATAGAGTCCATAATGTAGGGATGCAACTTATTAGTTTGTAAAGCAGTTATGGTTTCCCCTTGTTCTTGTAATAATCCTTGTAATTGTACAAATTTTTACATTGCCATATTTACTATTTGATCCATTTCTAGTTGATAAGAATTTAACTCTACTTTTGCGCCCAAGGCTTTATTTTCCCTTACAATTTTTTCTTCTAACACCACAAAATTCTCTCTAATTGTTTTAACCCTTTAGTTGTATTTAAAGTCACATTTTTTAAGAGTTCAAAATCTGTACGTATAACTGCCGCATGTTTATTTATTAATTCTACTCTTCGATTGTTGTCTGTTTGTAATTTGTCTAATAGTCCGTAAATTTTTTCAGCGTCCCGTGCGTCCATAGTCCCGAATAAACTTTTTGCAATACTACCTATTCCATCTATTAAACCTCGTTTTTTTCTAATAGTAAAGAAATGATTTGTTTTAGTTATTTCACTAGTTAACATTTTCCCCTAATGATTTATATCATCTAACCACCAATTACAATTATTTTCCTTTAATATTTTAGATAATAAGGAACAAGATTTATTTAACATTGTTTCTATGTTATTTATGAACAAATTTACTTCTTCTATTGGTATTAATTTAAATTTTGATAATATTTCTATATTACTTTTATAGATTAATAGATTTCCTTGACTTTCGAATAAAGCGCCTGTTGAATTTAATTTTGTAACTGATAACGGCGCTCCCTGCACTGCCTTGGTTAATATGCATAATACTCCCAATATAATTTTCAATAAATAAAACATGGTGCTAAAAATATACCAAAAAGTATATTTTTTTATTTAAAAACTTTTTATATATTATAATTTATAATTTATATTAACTACTTTCTCCTACCCCCCCCCCCCCCCCCCTTTTTTTTAGTATAAAAAAATGTATGGTTATACTCCACAGATTTAAAATAATTGGTTCGTATAAAAAATTTATACTAAAAATTACTTGAAAAAAAAAATCATAATATATTTTTTATAGAAAGAGTTGAAGAAGAGGTTAACATCTCCTTGGGTGAGGATATAATAACAACTGAAATCGTTACGATGGGGAACGAAATTAACGAAGAATATACTGTTGTGCCCATCGAAAAAAAAAGTTTGGGGAGGTTGCGGTCGACCGGGCCCGCCAGGCTACTCAGCCTAATACAACGGACCGTTCCCGGTTGTGTGCCCTCTGTGGGTATCAGTCGAGTCATAAGGGGCATTTTACCCGGCACCTTATGACTCACAATCCGCAGAAGGCATGGCAGTGCGTGGTGTGTGAGCGGCCTTTTGGCCGAAAAGAGCACTTTACATACCACTACTCCCACCTACATCCGGGGGTGTCACTGCCCCGCAACCTTTCCAAGCGAAGAAAATACCACAAGTATTACCATCAAATTCAATAAAGGTTAGTTTCTTTTTTTTACATTGAATAAAAAAAACAAAAAAACTCTTTTTTTTTTTTAGGAAAAATGAACTTATTAAAAATATTATATTTGATATAGGAAAAAATTATATTTTTTTTTAAAACAAAATTGTTGAAATGTGAAAAAATTTAAAAAAAATTAAGTTTGAGAGAAAAAAAATTACATTATAAATTAAAAAAAAATTATATTAACTGAAATGTTGTAATATTAAAAATTATATTAAAAAAAATTACTTTGAGAGGAAAAAAAATTACATTATAAAAAATTTATATTAACTGTAAATTAAATTAAAATTAAAAATAAATTATATAAAAAAAATAATGTATATATAAAAAAAAATAAAAAATATTATTCAATATGTTGATTGTAAAATAAGAATGATAATGAAAAATTTAAAAATAATTTTGTTTTTTTTTTGTTTTTTCTTAAAAATAAAAAAAAAATAATAAAAATAATGTATATGATAAAAAAAAAGATTTTTATTTAAAATATAATTAAAAATTATAAAAAAAAAATTTAAAAAAAAATAAAAAATTTTTTTATTTTGTTATCCCCTGTTTCCTTTTCTCTTTGTTATTCTCTGTTTCGCTTTACTTATTGTTTATGAATCTATTTGAGAAAATTTTTAGGGGTTTTTTTTATATATACTTATTACTATATCGGGGTCTTATTTATTAGTCAATTATTGAGATGATAATTTTTCGGGGTCTTTTGAATATATTTTTTTTTATTTTTTAAATATAGGAGTCTTATTTATTTTATAAGTTTTGAATATGTAAGAACTTTTGAATATGTAAGTACGAAGTAGATTCAACTTAAGAGTTGTGAAGTACCGGTAATTCTGGTGTAGGAAAAGATAACTGTGAAAAATTTAAAGTTTTCGTACTATTGCCTAGTGCGTTTACAGTACCTGGTCCCCCGAGTTTCTTTTCAGATATAGAAGATAATGGGATTTCCATATTAGATTTATCCATTTTTTGAACTTTATTTTCAGTTTTCTTACAACGATTAATTATAATTTTGTAAATAACATATATTATTATTAAAACCACTATACTACCTAGTCCTTCTATTTGCCAACGACTTGTTAAGTGTTGGTAATTTGTCATATCTTCCCTTTTTTGTTCCTCTTCCCATTCTAATTCTAATTCATTCAATGTTTTCCTTTTGTGTCAAATTCCCTTGTAAGTTCTAATTCATTCAATGTTTTCCTTTTGTGTCAAATTCCCTTGTAATAACAATGAGTTTTATTCGTTTAGTGGTATAAGATGGTTAGTTATTATTGTTGTAATTTTATATTGACAAATTTTAAAAACGGTAATGTTATTATTTTCCTTTTGATTAAAAAGTTCCATTACGCAATTATCCTTTGGAGCTTGCAGCAATTTAGGTTGTAATTGTTTACATATAGTGAAACCTAGATCCCCGTTTTTACCTGGTAATATACAATTTTGTTTAAATTCAGTTAATGAAAAATGTAAAAAATGTCCCCAATAATTACTAGCAATAAAATCCCATTCCAAAACTAAAATAGCATAATTTTGATCTGATATTTCTACTGGAACCGGATATATTTTATGCAAGTTATACAATTCTTTTTCCAACCATGGAATTGTAATTCGTATTCCTATTTGTCCCTCATGATGATTAACGTCTATTAGAGTAATTCTGTTAAGTGTCCGTACTGAATGTAGTATGTCGTGATACTGTCCATTTGTTATATTATTTACTATGTTTATTAAAACTATAGAGTCCATAATGTAGGGATGCAACTTATTAGTTTGTAAAGCAGTTATGGTTTCCCCTTGTTCTTGTAATAATCCTTGTAATTGTACAAATTTTTACATTGCCATATTTACTATTTGATCCATTTCTAGTTGATAAGAATTTAACTCTACTTTTGCGCCCAAGGCTTTATTTTCCCTTACAATTTTTTCTTCTAACACCACAAAATTCTCTCTAATTGTTTTAACCCTTTAGTTGTATTTAAAGTCACATTTTTTAAGAGTTCAAAATCTGTACGTATAACTGCCGCATGTTTATTTATTAATTCTACTCTTCGATTGTTGTCTGTTTGTAATTTGTCTAATAGTCCGTAAATTTTTTCAGCGTCCCGTGCGTCCATAGTCCCGAATAAACTTTTTGCAATACTACCTATTCCATCTATTAAACCTCGTTTTTTTCTAATAGTAAAGAAATGATTTGTTTTAGTTATTTCACTAGTTAACATTTTCCCCTAATGATTTATATCATCTAACCACCAATTACAATTATTTTCCTTTAATATTTTAGATAATAAGGAACAAGATTTATTTAACATTGTTTCTATGTTATTTATGAACAAATTTACTTCTTCTATTGGTATTAATTTAAATTTTGATAATATTTCTATATTACTTTTATAGATTAATAGATTTCCTTGACTTTCGAATAAAGCGCCTGTTGAATTTAATTTTGTAACTGATAACGGCGCTCCCTGCACTGCCTTGGTTAATATGCATAATACTCCCAATATAATTTTCAATAAATAAAACATGGTGCTAAAAATATACCAAAAAAAACAAGAGATTTAGTCTTTAGTTATAGAAATGTTCTGGGTTAATTTAAACTTTACATAAAAAAAAATTTCTTAATCCTTCCATCTTTTTAAACTGTTATTATGTACATTCCTACCTTTTTTGTTAATTTTGATTAAGGACTTTACTTGATCCGAACCTACAACCTCATATGGCCCTAACCAATTTTCGCTCAATTTGTGAATCTTTGCTGGATTCAATAATAACACCTTATCACCTATTTCGAATTTTTCTACCTTTTCATTTTTGTCATAATATATTTTAGATTTAATCTTGCTTAAATTTAGATTTTTTCTCGCTATTTCATGCACTCGTTGCATTCTTGCTTTCATTGATAAACAAAAATCATCGAAATTATATAAAGGTTCAGGTTGCCTTTTAAGACTGCTAGGTAAAGGTTCCGAAAAACCATACAATGCAAATAAAGGAGAGAATTTTGTACCTATGTGTGCTGTGTGATTGTGTACGAAGGTTGCTTCAGCTACCCAATCATCCCAAGTTTGAGGATTTTCATTTACAAACATTTTTCAAATATTCAACTAGTGGTCCATGTCGACGTTCTAGCGAACCATTAGTTTGTGGATGATATGCAGTAGTCTGAATCTTTTTTATTTTTAGTATTTTACACAATTGTTGAAGTAGTTTACTAGTGAAGTTGGTACCTTGATCCGTCAATAATTCTTTCGGAATTATTACATATTTTAAAATTATTTTAGTATAAAATACTTCAGCCACCGTCTCCGTTTCTTGATTTGAAATAGGAATACCATCTAATATTTTCGTTAAGTCATACTGAAATGTTTATATATACTTGTTCCCTTTTAGAGTTATAGGAAAAGGTCCTACTATGTCCATATATACACGATCAAATGGTTTTAAAGCTGTCCTTGTCAAAATCATTGGCATCTTTTTGATTCGACCTCTTTTATTTTTCTGACATTTGGGGCATTTTTTAATGTAATTGTATATATCTGCTAACATCTTCTTCCAAAAATAAAATTGTTTTATCCTTAAGTATATTTTGTGACTCCAGCATGGCCTCCTAAAGGGGAGTCATGATATTCGTTTAACACAGCTAGTATTTCTACTCTGTTGTTTAAAATTATTTTTTCTGTAGTCTCTGGTATTAATTCTTGTTCCTCAGTCAAATTTACTTCCATTTTGTCAATTTCCATTGTTTTGTCCAACTTTTTAATTTCTTCCTTTGTATTTGAATTCTCTATTTCTTTTTGTAGAGTTTTGGTCCTCGTTTTAGCAAAGGTTTTGGTTACTTCGTTATTTTCCTCTTCGGGAATCGTAATTAAAGCATCGGCGTTAGTATTTAATTTACCTGGTTTGTATAATATTTTAAAATTATATTCTGCTAATCTCGTTTTCCATCTATTTATTTTTCCTTCGGGGTCTTTTTTCTTGTATTCACTGATAAGTGGTTTGTGATCAGTATAGATGTTAAATTCTTTTCCTAATAAATAGCATCTAAAGTTTTTTATTGCCCAATAAACCGCCAACTTCTCCTTATTTATTTTTCTGGATTCGGTAATATTCCTTCCGTTGTAATTCTATAACCTAAATATATAACTTCCTTTTTAAGAAATTTACATTTCTCTGGCTGAAGCTTCAAGTTATTTTCCCTTAATCTGTCAAATACTGCCCTGAGTTTTTCGTCATGATCCATTAAAGTTCTTCCATAGATAACAATGTAATCTAAATATATAAAACACTTAAAAACTTGTAAACCTGATAAAATGTGGTTCATTAATCGCTGAAATGTTGCTGGTGCACCTGATAAACCAAAAGGCATTCGTTTGAATTCATAATGTCCAAATATAGTGCTAAAAGCTGTTTTTCTCTGTTTTCGGGGTCTACTGCTACTTGATGGTATCCACTTGCTAAATCCAACGTTGAAAAATAAAAATAAAAAATGCTAAATCCAACGTTGAAAAAAAATACACAGATCCTCCTAATTGATCTGCTATCCTTGGTAGTGGAAAGGCGTCTCCCAATGTCACCTCATTAATTTTCCTAAAATCTACTACCACTCTGCATCTTTTTTCTCCCTCCGGGCCAGCCTTTTTTGGAACGACCAGTAAAGGTGAATTCCAAGGACTTCGACTTGGTTGTATTATATCTTCTTCTAATAAATTTTTTATTTCCTCATTAATCACCTTTTTGTGACATTCCGCTAATCTGTACTGCCTGCTATTGATTGGTACTTGTTCCGGGGTCGTTCTTATTTTGTGTGTAATAACATCAGTATGAGTTAATCTATCTCCTGGTAAATGAAAAATGTCATTACATTCTTCACAAATTTTGTCTATTGTACTTTGTTCTTCTGTTGTTAATATCAAATTCTTTTTTAAAATTTTCTTCAGAGATTCACTTCTTTTTTTAATAGCTTTATTTTCTGTTTCGTCCTCCTGATAATTGATACAACTGTTTTCTTCAAATAACCTAAATATATCCGCCAATGGTATATCCTTGCGTGTCCCTCGGGGTTTTTATCTTTTTTGCTTTTAATTTCATGTCTTTTTAGGGGTCAATTTTTTAGGAGTCTTATATAAAAATTCTCTATAGAAGTTAATTTAAGTTTTACATCTTCAATTTTTACTTCTTCATTACTTACGTTAGCTATACAAACCTTTACGGTATTATTTTTTGCTTTTACCAAACAATTTCCCAATAATACACCTGGTTTTAGTTGTTGTGCCTTACAAAAAAATTCTCCTTCCTCTGTTGTAGGTAAACTTCTTAATTTTTCCATACGCGCCGGAATCCATATTTCTCCTATTTTTTCTGTTTCATTTATTACATTAACATTATCCATTTTAATTTCTTCCTCATTTAAAATATTTCCTGTTTTCATATTTTATTCATAAATTTCTTCAACATTTATTTTATTTTTAACTTCACTGTCACTAACTTCCACTGAATCATCTGTGATTTCAGCATTAACTAATATAATTTCATCATTAAATTTTATTTCCTCCTTTATTTCACCAATATTTTCAACATTTTCTTCATTAATGTTTAAAAATTCTTTTTCCTTATTTATCTCTTTTTTATAAACGATTTCTTCTTCTTTTATCATTAATTCTTTTTTTACCTTGGATTTATCTTCGTCTAATAAGATTTTATCCTGTTTTTTAAAAAACTTACTTTTTATGTTGTCGAAAATTCCCTGAATTTCTTTTATTTTAACTTGATCTAAATGTTTAAATGGATTCTCAATGTAATGCGTATTTATTATACCTATTTTATTTTTCCTTATAAATGGAATACAGAATTCGGTTGTATTATTTTCCGTTTTTGGAAAATGAAGTTTTTGTTCTGGTCCTAAAATATTACAATTTGAAGATAAAAAATTATTCCCTAAAATACCATCAACAGGTAAATTTATGTCATTATCTGTGACTTGAAATTGACAATCAAAATTATTTCCTAATAAAAATTTTCCTTCACAGGAACCTATAGTGGAGCTTACATCTTTTGTTATTGTACTTAAATTCGTTTTATCATTTGTTAGTATAGGTGTTCCTTCTTTTAAAGTTGTATTTTTAATCAAACTAACTTGAGCTCCTGTATCTACCAATAATTTAATTTTATCCTTTTTAGCTATATCTAACGTTAATTGAACTATGGGCTCCTGTAAGGTGGTTTTTTCGCCCTTTGGAAGGAATGAGCTGGGCTTCTTTAGTTCACTCCATCGTTGTTTCCCGATTCCAACGCTTTTTTAGATTCGTATGCTTGACTTGCTTCGCAATGTACGATTTTATGATCTTTTGCGCGCACCAGTCACATCTATTTTCAGCTATATTTTCACTGTCTCATGTAAGTACTCTCTGATTTGTTGTATTGACATTTCCTGATCGCAATTTGAACAATGAGTGGAAACATGTCCGTTCATTCCACAGTATGTGCATCGTAGAACTGAAGAATTTGTATTTTGTGGTGCTTCCCAAGTACATTCTCTACTAATGTGTCCCGGGCCTACCACACTTGAAACATTTAATCGTCGGATTTGCAATTGTTCCTATAAATGGCACTTTGTTGTTACCATTATTATTATTATTACTATTATTATTCCGATTGTTATTATTATTATTGTAATTATTATTATAATTATTATTATAATTACTTGTATTATTTTTATTGTTGTTCGGAAAATTATTACCACTAACCATGTTGTAATTTCTGTTAGGGGTCTTATTGTTGTTATTAAAATTATTGTTGCTACTATTTTTTGAGAATTGTTTATTGTATTATTGTTATTATTATAATTAAAGTTCCACTGGTAACAATGTAAAATTCTCCGCAACGTACTCCTCTCGATGTTGTAGTGTAATTGGTGGGGGTGGTGGAATAGGGGTCGAGTTTAATCCTTATGGTCCCGGTTTATTTATAGTTCTATTTGTATTATTTGCCTTTTGGAAATTAAAGTGTTCAGCCACCAGCTGAAATTAAAATGAAATTTAGATTAGTAATATTGATTACTATAAAAAATGAATTTACCTTTATCAAATGGGTGAAAACTTTCCAGGCTTATCTAAAAAAAAAAAAATAAAGAAATTTAGTAAAAATATTTATTATTGGTAGTTTTACTTACAATAAAATGTCCAATAAACCTGAAAATATATAAAAAATTAGTATGGAATATTTGTTTACATTTTGTATGGAGAAAAAAGCAACAACAACAATACATGAAATTTATATAGCTTTTTTAACCATTTATTGTTGCTTTTTTCACCTGAAAAATAGTATAAATATATAAAAACTTACCTGAATAATTGATTCAACAGCAATTAGATCCAATCCTATTGGAATATTGGATAAATTCTGGATAAATTTATCCAATATGTTCTAACCTGAAATGAAAGGAAAAAATATTAGGTTTGTCCATACAAGTTACGAAAAAATAAAATAGAAATCCATAAACCAAATACATTATTTTTTGATTTAAGGATTAATTAATAATAATAATAAATACACTTACGTTGATATATTTAAATCAACGAACTATATATTATAGAAGCCTAAAGAGGTTATGTTTTCATATAAATGATTGGTCCCAACATCTGACAGGGACGCTGGGGTAAAATGACAGTTGGCGGACATAAATTTAATAATTAAGGCATGTACTAATCGGTGTAAAAATAGAAGTCGGGACGTCATTTCGGTTTGTAAATTTTTTTATTGCTTTCTACGACAAAATTAAAAATTATTTAAATTATTTAAATTATAATTAATTATAAATTATCAATAAATAAATAAATTATGCAATAAAAATGATAAATTATGCAATAAAAATGATAAATTATGCAATAAAAATTTTCAAAATAACGAGTGACTTCTATTTTTACACCAATCAGTACATGCCTTAATTATTAAATTTATGTCCGCCAACAGTCATTTTACCCCAGCGTCACTTTCAGATGTTGGAACACGAATTCTAACCTCTTAAGCCTTCTATAATATATAGTTCGTTGATTTAAATAATTTATCACAAAACTAAAAAGATGAAATGCCGGCATTTCATCTGTCAAACCGAGAAAAAAACTACACAAATATACGACGAAACTTTATTGTGTGTGACATTACAAGTCATGTGCACTGTAAAAAATTTTCTCGCGATTTTAACAAAAATAATTAAAAACGCGTAAAACGCTTAAACGCTCGAAATTAATTCGTATATAAATTAAAGCAAAAAGTATTATATGCAATGAACGCGTAACTATTATAAAAAAGGAGAAATTTTAATTATGGTCATTTTATATAATTTTAAAGTTATGTAAAGGCGGGAAAAAATTACATAGCCCTGACAGAATTCGCAGGATTTTGAGCTATAAAAGAGCGATGCGCAGAATCATCGTCCTCTTTCATTTTTCAAGCGTCAGCAAGATAATAATAAGGAACCATTTCGTGAGTAATTTAATAAAATTTATTAACAAAAAAAAATCTTTGTAGGAATTTACTCATTAAAAATAAGGTCAACAATTAGGCATAATTTTGTGGAAAGTTGTGACTGTTTTGCGGTGATTAAATTAGGGGCATAATAAATATTAATAAATAAAAAATAATCTGGCACATAATACAAATTTCGGGAAAATTATAAACCAAATTTAATAAAATAATTTAATAAAGTGAATAATAAAAATTAGTTAATTTACTAACAATTTTAATAATTATATTTATTTTGTTTGTTGTTAAAATTTGTAATTTTAAAAATTATTACAAGAAAAGTTAAATTGCCAATCGCGGTCGACATTTTGAATTTTACATTTTATTAAAATTAAATTTTTTATTTGAATTTTAATAATTTTTCGTGAATATTTTAATCAATTTTGATAATAAATTACAATTTTATTGAATTTATTGTGAGATTTATTATTTTAGAACAAATTTAATTTTCACAATGCATGATACGCGAATTATACGTGAAGGTTCTTTATTGTTGTGTATATTGTGTGACACCCAGGAAATTCTAAAAATTAAAAAAAATGTTAAATTAGTAATATAATAAAAATATATAGAAAAATACTTCCTCTGCGTGAGCCGGTCTGTCAAGTGTGTCAAGTTTGTTATTGTCTTATTGTTTAGTTTTTTTTTGTCAGGTGATGGGGTCATAGTTTGTAGTTTAGTTGTAGTAATTGTTAAGTTATTAATTTGTGGTGTCACGTATAGATGTCGTGGTGGTGGTGAATTTTTGATTTCTTTCTTTTTCGAAAATGAGAAAAAAATAAAGGATGATCTTGATTTGACCTCGGGTCAAATCAAGGGTATGATCAGATGATCGAAGAAAAAGAAAGTTAAAATCGGGGAGTGGAATGTTGACCGCCGCGCTGGACACCTGGGTTAACTCTGTGGAATTTTGTTTGTTCGTTTTTTTTTATGTTTTTTTTTTTGAAAAGTATAATTTATTAATAAAAAAATAATGGAAAAGAAACATTAAAGCAAGGAAGAATTATAAATAAAAAAAAAAAAAAATGTTGTTTTTTAAATTTAAAATCGCGAAAAGACAAAATTTTGTTTTTAAAAACAAAAAAATTGGTGAAAAAAACATAGAAAAATTTATAAAATGAAAACCTGAAAAAAAAACATGAAAAGAGTTATAATTTATGATAAAGAAAGGAAAATCAAATAAGTTAGTTAAATAATAATAATTACGGTGTCCAGCGCGCGCGCGAGTCGTTAATTTGGGTGAATCCGTCTAAAAAAATGTTGTTCCTGTTTTGTTGTTTCTGCATAATCCTGTGTTCCAGATTAGTCAGAGTTCCTGTCATCGTCCGTAGTCCTGTGTCTGAGAATCTGAGTCGTCGTGGGAATTTTTTTTTGTTATTTAAATTATTTTGTTAATTATTTTTGGTAATTTTTGTAGAGTAGTTTTTTTTTAAATTAGTAATTTTTTTGTCTTAAGTTATATATATATATAAATATTTATTAGGATTTTTTTTTTGTTTGTAATGAGTCGCGGTTTCAGAGTTCGTGTGATCCTGACATGTCCGGAGCAGCCACGAACCCACGGGGTAAAGGAATAAAAAGGTATGTTGTTTTTGTTTTTGAATAAATGATAAATTTTGTGGGAGGCAGCGCTCCTGTTAAATCTATTTATTTATATATATATATACATATATTTAAAATTATCAGAATGTATTATCATTCATTATTCGCTTTATTATCATTCGAATTGGGGTTACCAATGACTTTTTTTTTACAATCAAATTATTTTTTTTTTTTGACTGAATAAAAAAACCAATTTTGTTATTTATAAATTTGTTTTGGTTGGTGTTTGTGTACTTATTTATTTATTTTCTATTTAGTGCCAATTTTTTTTTGTGAATCAACGTTGGGTGAAATTTGTTTTGGTTTTCGAGATTTGATTTTTTTTGATATTGTGTTCCATGTAGGAACAAATCGGAACAGTGAGTGATCCGGAGTATGTAGAATTACATCTGGTGCCCAACGCTTTCAGCTTCCGAAACCTTCTCCTCCGAACTTATCTTCAGTTAACGAATCAATTAAAAATTGGATTTCGTTACAATTGATTATTACACCGTCAGTTATTGTAATAATTGAGAATCGGCGTATGATAGATCTCGTGGAATATTGCGATTAAGTTTAGTTTGTTTTGAGAAATTTAAATTTGCATATTTAATATCATTAATTTAAAATTTTATTTATTTGAAATTTACAACTTCAAATAATAATTAAAAAAATTTGTTTTTATTTGAAATTTACAACTTCAAATAATAAAAAAAACAATAAATTTTTTTACTGTGTATGCACACCGGTTGCTCTAGGCAACACAGTTAAGTTATTACATCAAAACAATTGGAATCAATTGTCATCCCTATCAACAAAAGGCAGCCAACTGTGTGAAGCGGTAACATCAAGAATCGTTTACGGCAACAATTGAATTAAAATTTAATTAAGAATAAACTGAATTTTTGAAATTATTAATAATAAAACAATTGTAAAATTTTAGTAATTTTAGTATATAAATTAAATTGTAATATATTTATATATATTATATTGAATTATTAATTTTTTTTTTAATTATATTGTGAAATATTATATTGGAATTTTTTTTAATATTACTGTGATATTATAAATTAGTTTTTAAGGATTTAATAAATTATATTGGATCGAAAACTTAATCATATCTTTTTAATTTTATAAGTTCAAGAAGTTAATTTTTTAATTTAATTTAACAGGCTCACCGAACATTTTGGTTTTTCGAACCGGATTTGATTAGTCCGATCCTTCCTCGATCTGTTAAATTCTTTTTTGTTTAAAAAATAGATTGGCTTGTTTTATACCGTGGAAAATTGGCAATTTAACTAGTAATAATTAATTAAAATTTGTGGTACTAAGGATAAGTTTAATTTTTCATAATTTGGGTGCAATTTAGAAATTTAGGAAAGGGAATAAATTGGTTCTATTCCAATATGGCATCAAATTTGAAAAAGGCTTTAGTTAAGCAAAGGATTCTGGGAGAAAACATTCAGAAGCTAATTACTAATGGAAAAAAAACTAAACTAGAAAAACGGAACGTCGGATTTTACGAAAATAAAATTTCCGATTTACTACAATTATGGAAAGAATATAATGATAATGATACGGAGCTTCGACAAAATATCGTAGAATCTGGTGAGGAATGTGCCGATATATATATAACAGAGAATATGTATTCCGATTTAGAATTAGCATACTCAGAATATGTAGGAGAACTAAAAGATAATTTAAAATTAAAACAAGAGCCTAGTATACAGCAGGAGCAAACAGCCACAGGATCAACAACAATGTTGAACAATTACGCATATGCTGAAATACAAATACCACGAATATCGTTACCAACATTTAATGGAGATTATGGATGGAGATCCTTTCACGATTTGTTCAAGTCCATGATTCATACGAATCCACGATTACAAGCTGTGCAAAAACTGCAATATTTAAAGGGATGTTTAACTGGTGAAGCAGAGGCTGCTAAAGCATATACCAGTTACCGATGATGACTATGAGCCAGCATGGCCAAAGTTGAGGAACCGTTACGAAAACAAGCGGTTATTAATAAATACCCAAATTAAGATTTTAGTTAATCAACCGAAAATCACGATTGAAAATGGAAGAGCATTGAGACAATTAATTGAAACCATGGAGGATTGTGAGCAACAATTGAAATCGCTTAATATATTTATTAGTTCAAAAACTACCTTTCGTTACGTTAAGGTTATGGGAAGAGGAGCTAGGTGATTCACAGGACTTACCCTCTTTAGAGCAATTTAAAAAAATTTTAAATACAAGATTTAAAATTTTGGAATCTGTGTCGCAATCTATATCAACGAAGAACGCGACACCAACAACTACAAAGACATATCACATTGTTACCAATACAAGGTGTACAACATGTGATATCGCACATTATGTAGGAACATGCAACAAGTTTCTACAAATGAGCCCCAAGCAAAGGAGAACTTGTATAGAAGAAAGCAAGAGATGCTTCAACTGTTTCTCCAGTAATCACGTTGCTAGCAAATGCAACAATAAGAATAGGTGTAAGAGCTGTCATAATAAACATCATAGCTTGTTGCATGCAGCTTTACATGGCGGTCACGAAGTGACCAAGGAACTCCAAGGGTTCAAAACTCTAAATAAGGTTGAACATTCAATTGCAAAGGGGGAAACCGTTAAGGCAACGAGTTTTTTCGCGGCTGAACAACAGAATGCGTTGTTAGCAACAGCACTAGTAGCAGTAAAGGATCGAAATGGTCGATGGATTACTCTACGGTGTTTAATTGACTCAGGTTCGCAGTTATCATTTATTACGGAAGCTAGCTGTAAGAAACTAGGAGTTCAAGGAAAGTCTACAAAAGTTGAAATCTCGGGTCTGAATGCAAGTCAGGCAGCTGTTTCAAATAAGAGAGTTAAAGTACGATTACATAATCATAAAAATAAAGTTTATGGGGTGGAAGTAACGATGCTGGTTATTAAAAGAATAACAGACATGCTACCTTCACCTGGAACGGTCCAAGGACAGTGGGAGCATCTGAAGCATTTGAGCCTTGCAGATCCCAGTTATCATATACCTGGAGGTATTGACATATTGCTCGGAGCAGCAGTATTAGCTGAAATCCTACAAGGAGGATTATTTAAAGGACCAAAGGAGACACCAGTTGCTATAGAAACAACATTAGGATGGGTATTGCTTGGAGCTAGTCCAGGAATGTCGAATGACCAAGTACAGGCATTCACGGCAATTATAAGGCCAAATGATGAAATATGTCAATTGAAATTTTTTTGGGAAATAGAAGAAATTCCCACGAAACCAATTTTGAAACCTGAAGATCAGGAATGTGAAAATATTTATAAGGAAACACATATTAGACTTGATAATGGACAATATCAAGTACGGCTTCCATTTATAGGTGGGCATGATCCAGAATTAGGATCATCTAGAATGAGAGCATATAAGCGATTTGAAAATTTGAAAAATAAATTCAAAGCAAATGCAGCATTAGAAGCAGAATATAGAAAATGCTTAGATAAATATTTAGAATTGGATCACATGGAGCAAGTGACACAAGATAATGAAGAGGATTATTATTATATACCTCATCATGCTGTATTTAAGGAGAGCACCACTACAAAGCTGCGCGTTGTATTTGATGCCTCTGCAAAGACAACTAATGGTAAATCGTTTAACGAACAAATGCTTATTGGCCCAACATTACAACCTACACTATTCTCTACATTAATGAAGTGGAGAAAACATAAAATCGCTATAACAGCGGATATTGGAAAAATGTATCGAATGATACTAATAGCACCAGATCAAAGAAAATATCAAAGAATACTGTGGAGAGTTAATGCAACAGGATATTGATTGTCAATTAAAAACAGTTACTTTTGGAACTTCAGCCGCACCTTATTTAGCTATTAAAACATTACAACAATTAGCTATAGATGAAGGAAGTAACTATCCGTTAGCGTCACAGGTTGCATTATCTGATTTTTATGTGGATGATCTGTGCGGTGCTGATAACATTGAAGAAGCAAAAGAAATACAAAAACAATGTATAGAAATGTTGAGTAAAGGACATTTCAAACTAAGAAAATGGGCTAGTAATCAACCGGAAGTGGTTGAAGATATGCCATTGGACCATCGGGAATTGAAAGGAGTATTTCAATTCGACGAACATGAGGTTCTGAAAACTTAAGGAATACGATGGTATCCAGGAACGGATTATTTTACATTTATAGTAACAAACAGCAATCAACAAGAAATAACGAAACGGTCTATCCTGTCGCAAGTAGCATCATTATATATCCATTAGGTTGGATAGCACCTGTAATTATAGTTGCAAAACTAATTATTCAAGAGTTATGGATATCTGGATGCTCGTGGGATGAAAACGTGGACAAAGCCGCTGCATTGAAATGGCAAGAATTTAAAGAAAGTTTGTCAACATTAAGCAAATTAAAAATTCCTCGTTGGCTAGGCAATAATAAAGAAGCAATTAGTACACAAATTCATGGATTTTGTGATGCATCCATTAAGGCGTATGCAGCAGTGTGTACATGCGAATTGAGCATAAAGATGGACAGGTTACTTCAAAATTAATTGCTTCAAAAACAAAAGTGGCTCCAATTAAACCAGTTACGCTGCCAAGATTAGAATTATGTGGAGCATTGTTATTATCAAGATTAATAGATACTACTATTCAATCGATGGATATAAAAGAATATAAAATAACTGCATGGACGGATTCCATGATCGCACTTCAGTGGCTACAAAATCATCCTTCAAGATGGAAAACTTTTGTGTCTCATCGAGTAGCAGAAATTCAAGAAAAGGTGGAACCTAGCAAATGGAGACACATACCAACGGAAGATAACCCAGCAGACATTGCATTGAGGCATTTCTACGAAAGAAATAATTGAACATTCAATGTGGTGGCATGGTCCAAAATGGTTAGTGCATAATGAAAGCGAATGGCCACAGGTTATAATTCCAACTACAGTTCCAACGCTGGAAGCAAAGAAAACCCCTGTAACACTAATAGTATGTGACACCAATGAGCTAATGATAAGATTTTCATCGTTTGTGAAAATGAAACGAATAGTAGCATTAATATTAAGATTTGCTCACAATACAATTAAAGGAAATATAAAAAGAACTGGAACACTACTTAAATACGAAATAAAACAAGCAACAAATACTATAATTAAAATAATTCAACAAATCACATTTCAAGAAGAATATAAACAACTAAGCAATGAGAAAGTTATTTACAAAAAAGTGCATTACTACAATTAATGCCATTTATGGATAAAAATCAAATAATGAGAGATTAGCCAATGCAAATATTCCATATGCAAGGAAACATCCTATAATTTTGCGGCAAAATCATCATATTACAAATTTAATAATTGATGAAATTCATAAGGATACATTACATGGTGGAGTTAGTCTAGTTCTTAATACTAGTCGACATTTTTATTGGATTATAAACGGAAAACGAACTATTGCAAGTCAAATAAACAAATGTGTAACTTGTATAAGATATAGAAAAGGAATTAAGATTCAACAAATGGGAAATTTGCCAAGTTCACGGGTTAATATGTCTAAGCCATTCACTCATGTAGGTATGGATTTTGCAGGACCAATTATGACACGAATGTCTTCTCATCGTAATGCAAGAATTTACAAAGGATATTTTTGCGTTTTCGTTTGTATGGCAACAAAGGCATTGCATTTAGAAATGGTATCTAATCTCACATCGTCAGCATTTATAGCAGCATTTCGTCGATTTGTGGCAAGAAGAGGCTTGTGCACAGACATTTATTCAGATTGCGGGACGAATTTTAAAGAAGGAGCAAAGATAACACTGGATAGAGAAATTGATGAAGCAATTAAGGAGGCAACTCCAATCATGGCCCAGCATTTTAGCCACAAAGAAATTAATTGGCATTTCAACCCCCCAGGAGCACCTCATTTAGGTGGGTTATGGGAGCCTGGAGTAAAGGCGGTTAAATTTCATTTAAAAAGGGTAATAGGGAAAGAAGTATACACATATGAATATGCTACATTACTGTGTCAAGTTGAAGCTTGCTTAAATTCTAGACCACTAACAATTGTGGATAATAGGAACGAGAACATGGAAATTTTGACACCAGAGAATTTTTTGATCGGGCAAGCCATTAATGCAGTACCAGAACCAGAAATATTAAAAGATATCACACCTGTACAAAGATGGCGACATATTCAGTATATGACACAACAGTTTTGGACAAAATGGTCCAAGGAATATTTAAATACATTACAACAGAGATCAAAATGGCAAACAACCAGTAAAAATGTTACGGTGGGAGAGTTAGTGTTGTTAAAAGATGAAAATACTTCTCCTACATTTTGGCCACTTGGTCCAATAAAACAAATATTCCCAGGATCAGATGGACTTGTTAGAGTGGTTGAAGTTCAAACTCAAAATACAACATTAAAAAGACCAATTAATAAAATTTGTCCGATATTGGTGGATAATACATAATTATTATAATTAATGATATGTTGTGTTGTTACGTGAATGTATCAGTCCAAGTCTTCTTCCATGTTTTGTGTATTTCGAGAACAAATAGTAATAATTTTTTTTTCTTTCTTTCTTTCTTCTCTTCCTGTGATTCTAGAAAATGTCATACGAAGAACAAGATTTTTTACAAATCTGGGAGGAGGTCGTTTTCTCGGACGAAGACGAAACACGGCCAGTGGTGGTGTCGGATGTCCAAATCCAACCACCAACGATCCAGCGAACATTGATTAACAATCGATATATCGAGGATATATCACGGCTGAGAACATCCGACACCATCCATGATATCCAGATGCGCCGGGAAAATGACGTCCAAAAGATAGTGACGAAGGAAGGAGAAACAATCTTTATTCCGAGGCGGGTGTTCGAGAGAATCGATTTTGAAAAGATCAACAGGTCAAAACGGGCATTTGTGGTAAACTTACCTGATCGATTCTCTGTGAGGGTCCGAGTAAGACAAGATGGTAAAATTATATTCCATAACCATCGACGCAAGGGCCCTCGACAGACACCCGCCACGCAAAAGAGGAATAATGAAATAATAGATGTAAACAATAATAACATTGACTGAATTACATTGACTGAATTTATTTATAATAAAAAAACAAAAAAATTAATTAAATGAATAAATTTTTTAAATATTTTTGTTTTATTGAAAAGAATACAATAGTGAAGTTGGGGTTGAACAATTCGTTCTACAGGGGGGAAAATGTTCAGCCACTAGCTGAACCAATCCTAAAATAAAAATGAAATTTAGATTAGTAATATTGATTACTATAAAAAATGAATTTACCTTTATCAAATGGGTGAAAACTTTCCAGGTTTATCTAAAAACAAAAAAAAATAAAGAAATTTAGTAAAAATATTTATTATTGGTAGTTTTATTTACAATAAAATGTCCAATAAACCTGAAAATATATAAAAAATTAGTATGGAATATTTGTTTACATTTTGTATGGAGAAAAAAGCAACAACAACAATACATGAAATTTATATAGCTTTTTTAACCATTTATTGTTGCTTTTTTCACCTGAAAAATAGTATAAATATATAAAAACTTACCTGAAAAATTGATTCAACAGCAATTAGATCCAATCCTATTGGAATATTAGATAAATTCTGGATAAATTTATCCAATATGTTCTAACCTGAAATGAAAGGAAAAAATATTAGGTTTGTCCATACAAGTTACGAAAAAATAAAATAGAAATCCATAAACCAAATACATTATTTGATTTAAGGATTAATTAATAATAATAATAAATACACTTACCTTGATATATTTAAATAATTTATCACAAAACTTAAAAGATGAAATGCCGGCATTTCATCTGTCAAACCGAGAAAAAAACTACACAAATATACGACTAAACTTTATTGTGTGTGACATGACAAGTCATTAATTAAAAATTAATTAAAAACGCGTAAAACGCTCGAAATTAAGCGTTTTAAGTTAAATTAGAAACTTGTATAAGTGGGAGTGAGACAATATGAGAAAAAGGGATAACTATAGAAATTTCGAGTAAGTGTGGTCCGCAACGAATTTAAGGGGTGTACACACGAATTTTTGTGCTCAAGTTAAGGGTGACTAAATTATGGAAATTGCTCAGAAAATTATGGCGTACATAATTTAAAATTTTTTGGAAAAATTTACATTAATAAATGTATATTATAACCTAAAAAATGGAATTCGTATATAAATTAAAGCAAAAAGTATTATATGCAATTAACGCGTAACTATTATAAAAAAGGAGAAATTTTAATTATGGTCATTTTATATAATTTTAAAGTTATGTAAAGGCGGGAAAAATTACATAGCCCTGACAAAATTCGCAGGATTTTGAGCTATAAAAGAGCGATGCGCAGAATCATCGTCCTCTTTCATTTTTCAAGCGTCATCAAGATAATAATAAGGAACAATTTCGTGAGTAATTTAATAAAATTTAATTAAGAATAAACTGAATTTTTGAAATTATTAATAATAAAACAATTGTAAAATTTTAGTAATTTTAGTATATAAATTAAATTGTAATATATTTATATATATTATATTGAATTATAAATTTTTTTTTAATTATATTGTGAAATATTATATTAGATTTTTTTTAAATATTACTGTGATATTATAATTTAGTTTTTAAGGATTTAATAAATTATATGGGATCGAAAACTTAATCATATCTTTTTAATTTTATAAGTTCAAGGAGAAGTTAATTTTTTAATTTAATTTAACAGGCTCACCGAACATAAAGTAATGGGGGTTGTTTATTGGATTCATTTTGTCACTTGTTTTTATATTCAAACTTTTTCTTTCTGTTTTAGTAATTATTACTTTATTTCTCCTAGTTTTCCTTGGTTTCCGTATTGGGCCAATTCTGTTATACTTTACTCCTGACCTCAATGTTCTAAAACTTTTGCTATTTTACTTTCCCTTTTATGAATTCACACTTCCAGTATATATATTGTATATATACAGTTGCTCACAAAAGTATCCGGCCACCCTACTTGGTTCAATATATTTAAGGTTTTTCACTTCATTTTCAATTAAGTATTGTTTTTAATATTGGCTATAAAAAGCCTTTACTAACGCACTTTATAATACTAGAAAAACATATTAGAAAAATGAATTAATTATCAGAAAAACTTACATAGCTGTGCGAACTCTAAAACAATTGACACTAAAGTCGGGCACTAAGTGTGTATGCATACGGGGGACTTCCCCAAAGTAAGTTTAGTTACCAAATAGTTTCCAAATAGTGCGTAATTCGAGAAAAATTGCATTTCCGAATTATGTACTTAATTGTTTGGTTGTCGATTTTTTCTGAAGTATATTGAATTTTGATATTTCTATGATTGGATTATAAATTAAAAGACTAAATAATGTTAAAAAATAATAATTATTTGTTTTCTGATATTTAAAACTTAACGTCTAAGATTAATTCTACTGAATAAAAGAAGTGGCCGGATACTTTTGTGAGCAACTGTATATCTCCTCACCTGGCCATAACTCTTAAACGGCTTGACCGATTTAGCTCAAATTTGGAAGTTGAGCTCGTACCTTCAAAGGCTTGGGGCCTTTTTGATGGGGGGAAGGGAGCTCGGAGGGCCGTTTAATTTTTGAATGTACCAAAAAAACCATGTGGGGTATCACATGAAAGTTCTTGACGAGAACATCTCCTTGGACTGTAGTCCGGGGGGCGCCGTGGGTCATGTCGGGCTCAAAACGGGGGCAATGTTGGGCCCTATAATACAAAAAATCATGTGGGGTATCAAATGAAAGGTCTTGACGAGTACAACTCATTGAGCGGTAGTCTGGGGGCGCCGTGGGTCATGCCAGGCCCAAAACGGGGGCAATGTGGGGTCCATAATACAAAAAAACATGTGGGGTATCAAATGAAAGGTCTTGACGAGTACATCACATTGGAGGGTAGTCTGGGGGCGCCGTCGGTCATGTCGGGATCAAAACGGGGGCAATGTTGGTCCCTGTAATACAAAAAATCATGTGGGGCATCAAATGAAAGGTCTTGAAGAGTAGTCCGAGCAGTACCCTGGGTCATGTGGAGCCAATTATACAAAAAACATGTGGGGCATCGGGGGCCATGAGGAGCTCAAACAAATCATTCCCAAGTTGTCAAAGTATTTAAATATTTTTAGTCGGTCAAATTAATAAATATTTGACCGACTAAAAAGTGTAAAATAAAAAATAAAAATAGAAAAGTTTTTTAAAAATACTTTCCCTTAAAGAAATATTCAACTAAAAAGTAATAAACAAGCAAATATACCACATCAATGTACTTTCCCGTTGCGTCAGCAATAGTAAGGGAAAGTAGAAATTATCAGAATTAATGCCATTTATTGCCACTGTCAGCAATAGTAAGGGAAAGTAGAAATTATCAGAATTAATGCCATTTATAAGGAGGTCTGCTTACCCTTACTATTGCTGACAGTGGCTAAAACTCAACGGGAAAGTACATTGATGTGGTATTATTTGCTTGTTTATTACTTTTTAGTTGAATATTTCTTTAAGGGAAAGTATTTTTAAAAAACTTTTTTTTATTTATATTTTTCTGATATTCGTTCTCCTTGCACTTGATGTAAAAAATCAACAAAGTTATTTCTATCCAATACTTCTAAATTTGGTTCCGCTTCTATATTTTCTACGTTTGTTTTAGTCTGTTCATCCGAATTTTCAAATTCCGGACTTGAATTTAAAAATGAAAATGGTGATATTCTCTTTGAAAATTTTAAAATTGATTGCGCCAACGTTAGGGGTTTTGAATTTTGCGACATTAGTTTATAAAAAATATGTTCAACAACAACAATAATTTATATATGTTTTTTTTTATATTACGATTTAGGGGTCATTTTTTTTTTAGTAAATTTTAGTATTATTATATTTTAGGGGTCGAACAAAATTTATTTTTATTTTTTCAAAAAATCATTTTAAAATAAAATACTCCTTTATTTTTATTTTTCTCATTCCCTAAAAGTATGCAATAATAAAAAATATTATTTGTTTGTTGACTAAAATGTTTATTTAAAAAAAATTAAGTTTCCCCACTCCTAAAATTATGCAAAAAATATTTTATTCATTTAAAAAAAAAAATTTGGTTTTATAAATGTTCATAATATGATCTTCAAATGATTTTACAAAAAAAAAACGCGCTTTGCTCTAATGAAATTTACGTACGTCATTTAAAATATTTTAATTAATATCAATTTTATATTAAAAATTGGCAAAATTATTTTATATAAAAATGATCAAACGTAATTTTAAAATATATATATATATATATCATTTTATATATATGTATATATAATTTTCGTCATTACGAACAAAAAATTGATATTTTAATATAAAATGAAAATATAGGGTAACGAAAAAAAATGTTGGTTATTAAAACCAATTTTTATTAAAAATTTTTAACACTTATGTAATTTTTATTCGAATTTGATTTATAATAATACACTTCTATGTATTATATTTCACGTAAACAAACTTTAATATAAACTTTTAAATTACAAGTTGATCAAAAACGCACAATTTGCAATTTATACTTAGAGAATAAAACTTTTATGTATACAAATAAAAATTATAATGTATGATAATAATGTTTAATATTTTAAAAATTTTCATTGTATAAGTATATGTACATATGACTTTTATTTAAAAAAAATTTACATAATTTTTTACATAGGTATATGTACCCCAATTTTATTTCTTATATACCTATTTTATTTTATTTCTAAATTTTATTGAAGAGAGAGAAAATGAAATTAGGTTAACTATTAGGATAGGTTAAGGTTTTTGGTAGTATATAAGAAAATATCATTTTTTATATGTATATTTACACATATATTACTTTACGGGTCTTTTCATATATGCATTTTATTTTATTTTGTATTAACTTTGTATATAAAAATTTTGATTCACTAGAATTTTAGATTTTTTTTAAAAAAGGATTTTTTTTTGTATTTATTGAAAAGGATTTTATAAATATATTTATTATTTTTTAATTTATTAAAAATTTTGCTTTTATTTTTATTTCTTGGCCATTAATTTTTAAATTTTTTTTTTAATACTTTTTGTTTTAATACCTTTTCTACTTTAAATCAATAAAAGGTAAATCCAAATTTAACAATTTTATATTTATACTTTAATCATTTTAATGAGTTTAATACAAAAATTTAATTAAATCAATTTTATTTTTATTTATTCGATTAATTTTTTTATTTCAACCAAAATTTTAACAAATTTAAATTTAAACAATTTTCTATAAATTTTACTTTAATAATTTAATTTCATATTTTAAATTAATTTAATTTTTTTTTATTTTTCAAGTTAATCTAATAATTTGCCAAAAAAATAAATTTTATTATTTTCCATTATCAAAACTATTAGATTTGGAGTAATAATAATTATAAAAAATAATGAAGATCCGTATCTTCCTAAAGATTTTGATTTATTCATTTTAGAGAAAAATTATTATTTAATTTTAACAAAAAAAATGATTTTATACTTTGTTATATATATTTTTATTGTATATATATATATATATTGTTAAAATATTAGCAACCTGTGTTTTTATATATTTTTAAATTTGTATATTAGAAAAAAAAATGACTTACTATTTTATAAACATTTAAAAAAAATTTCCTTTTTTACTTTTTCCGCTACCAGCTTCTTCTTCTGCTATTTTTTGTTAAAATTTTTCTGCTTCTTCTACTGCAACTTTTTAACTGCAACCTTTAATTACTCTGCTACCACTTTTCAACTTCAACTTTTCTACTATCACTGTTTTTATTTTAATTTTATTAAAATTCAGCTACTATTTCTTTTTAAAAAAAAATTTTTGATATATTTTTTTTTCTTTATTATTAACTTTATTAAAAAAAATTTTTAAATTTTTATATTAATGTCCACTTTGATTTACGATAAAATTTTTTATTTTACTTTCATTTATCCCGTTTTACCGAACACTAAATTCTTTTGGATAAGAAACGTACTTCTTATCCTGTCCGCAGCGCCATTTGTTGTAAAATAAATTACAATCATATATAATGTTTTATTTTTTAATCTCACCTTTTATCTCATGCAAATGTTTAAGAAAACGATTTTTAGTTTAGTTTTATATTATTATCTTTATTTAAAATTTAACTTTTTTATTATCAAAGTTTCTTTTTGACCTATTATGTATTTAAAATTATTTAAATTCACAAATTGTTTTTATTTAAAAATAGGTTAATTCAATGTTTATTCTTATATTTGGTAAATTTTAAATATTATAAATTCTTTCGATAAACAAATATTTTAATTAATTTTTACAAATTTTCTTCTATAACAAAACTTTCTTTCAACCGACAAAATTAACTATATTTTTATGTTTAACTATTAATTAACTTTTTTAATAGAACTATGAATTAACTTTTTTACTATTTTATTTATTTAAAGTTCTAATACAAAACCGGTTTTTTTATTCGAACAACTGAACAAAATAATAATTTAAAATTTGATTTTGAAAAATATTTTTTTTTATTTTAAAGCGACTGACTTTTTTATTTTAAACTACGATTTGTTTTGGATCAAACTTTTTTCCCGATCAACTGAACATTTTTTCAAATTTTCTTTCTATTTTATTTTGTTGGAGAGCTTTTTTGGTTTTCCAAAATCTTTCCAATAATTTTTTGGAAAACCAATCATCTTCTCCAACAAAATATTTAAAATCAATTTTACTTTAATTGGCTAATTGATTTTATGCGTTGTCAGCACAGAGAAATTATTAATTAAATTAAATTATTTCTCTGTGCACGAGCAACGCGTAATTTGAAACTTTTGTTTTTCAAATAATTAATTTTAATAATTTATTTAATTTGAAACTGATTGGAATTTTATAATTTCCGTTGTGAATTGAAGCACAGGGTGCCTCAATTCACAACATGAAGTTATATACAAAATACCATGTAAAGGTAACAACTTGGAAATATGTGACATGAATTATGTTGGAACGACGAAACAATTTCTTAAAAACAGACTTTCTAATCCCATATTAAACATAACAATTCACAAAAAACAGCACTTGCACAACATGTTCTTGACTTACAACATACCCCAAATTTTGATGACGCAACAGTATTGACAATCGAAAAAAATGTTAACAAAAGGTTAATTTTGGAAGCTTTACACATACAGACGACTAAGAGAACAATGAATAGAAAACCTGATGTAGAGAAAATTAGTTATCTCTACTGTCCTCTTTAGAGATCCTGATGATGCCTAATAATTTCAAATTAAATAAGTCTCCGTTGACAACTTGCTAAATTAGCAAGGAATAAATTATTAGAAAAAATCTTTTAGTTCAAATATTCATTTTTGTGTTTTTTTTAATTATGTGTTAATTATTAATGTCGTAAGTAAATTTTAAATTAATTTGGTAGAATAAATATTTAGTATTTTAATTAGTAATTTATTCTTAAATTTAATGGTGAATTTTTAAAATAGTTAATAAGTGTATGCATTTTAAATTTAAATCCAATTTAGAGATCCAGATGATGCCTAAAAAAAGTAGGCGAAACGTCGATAAAAAACAATAAAATAAAGAACATTTTATTATAAAAAAAATAAAATTATATTTTTGTTATAAATATAAAATTTTATTTGGACCGATAGCCCGTGCAACATTTTAAAGGAAAAAAATATTTTCAACAATTTTAATTTGTTTTAAAAAAAGTAAATTTTTTTTTTAAGTGCTCATCTAATAAATATGTAGTATTAAAAACTTATATATACCCCTATTACGACAGTCGTGTCTATATTATACCCCTATTAAGACAGTCGTGTCTATATTATACCCCTATTACGACAGTCGTGTCGTATTGTGACCTGGCCGGCACATAAAATTTTTGTTATCACCTGAAAATAAGAAATATTATTAGTAAGGAAAAAAATATAGATATTTATATATTTGATATATAAAAACAATTCTTACCTTTAATTTTATCTGGGTGTCCGTCAGCCATTCGTTGTCCGCATCCAGAGGAAAAGAAAAATAAACATATAAAACTAGAACTTGACGCTGGTCAAGTTACGTCCATTTTTGTTTATATTTTTTTTCTGTGACGGCGGATGACATCGTCAATTAAATAAAAAGAAAAACAAAGCTTTTTCCCCTCTACCGATCCACCCGCGCAGGCCATCTGGTGCCGAGTTACGCCGTACCGGAAAAATTGTTTTTTTCTGTTTTACTGGCAAGAAATTCCGCATTGCGGCTGGATTGGAATGGAACGTTCCAGAGAGAACAAAGAAAAGAGTGGCTTGATTTTGGTCGTGGTTGAGACGAGGAAGTTTTTGGGGTTTTCGCGAAAAGAAAAAATGAAAAAGTCGTTGTCTGGATGTAGAGCAGGACGGACCTCTGCTCAAAAAAATTAAGAAAAAATTTTCGGAATTTTTTTTTTCGTTTGAGTTTTTTTTGTTGAAAAAAATTAAAAATCCGAAAGTTGGTGCCGGTAAATTAAGAAGAAAATAAAAATTAATTAAGTTACCGGGTTTAAAATTAAAAATTAAAAAGGAAAATAAACAAATATTATTAACTGGCGTACACCAATTTAAAGTAGCAAAAAAAAAATAATTTTGTGCGGAAAATCCAGTACCGCCATTTTAGGTGAAACTTCCAGAAATCATTAGTTCACCGAGGGATATATCCAGGAAGAAATTATAGTTAAATGAAAGCCGTGACCGATTAGGAGACATCATTAGATTACCGAAAATTCAATGGGAAACGAAAATCATCTCAAGACGACGATTATAGTTTTTTTTTTCTAATAGAAATTATGTATTATAAAAGAGAAAAACCAGTATATTGATATGTAAAATTAGATTTTTTGAAATAATAAGGAGGAATTATACCTATAAAATGGTCAAAAAAAAGAAAAATAATTTTATCATTGATACAAATTTGGGTATAAGTTTTCCTTGTTGATTTTTTTTATTATCTTTACAAGAAAATAAATTCGTAATTATTGAATTAACTACTAAAGTAAATTACAATATCAATTTTTGTTAAATTTTTTTATTATTGATTTTTCTTATTATTTTTTTATTTTTGTTATTATTTTTTTTGGCTTGGTTTTTTTTTCTATTATATTTTTTTTTTGCTTTTGTTTTTTGATGTTTATGGAGAGTTTCAGGTACCGACACCGGAAAAATTAAAAAGGTACGTTTCTAAAATTTAAA
This sequence comes from Empis stercorea, assembly GCA_949752835.1. Lineage (NCBI taxonomy): Eukaryota > Metazoa > Arthropoda > Insecta > Diptera > Empididae > Empis > Empis stercorea. The sequence continues at coordinate 50,923,677 of OX457085.1, read as the reverse complement.
AGAAATAGAAAAAAAATTTAAAAGAGCGAAGTCGGGAAGAAGAAAGAAAAAAAAATGCAAGAGAAAATTAGCCAAATTAAATTAAATGAACCTAGTAAAGATAAAGTAAAAGAGAAAAAAAAATAAGAAATAGTACAAGAATAATGTTAATTTTTGTTGATTTAGTGCCAGAGAGCCAATATTTGTAAAGCCTACATATTAAAGAAAGAAAAAAAAGATTTCTGTAAATTTAATTCGAAAATTATTGGTTTATTATTTTTATTATTACATATCTATATACATGTTTTTTAGAGCGCTACTAATATGAGCAGTTAATCTTAAAAATAATTTTGACCATGTCGAGGAGCATTTTCGTTTCCTTTTGCTGATTACTTGTTGTTGCTGCTCGGGTGGATTGGTGAACCTACGCCCCACATGACTGAGGACCTAGCTGGACCACAGGAGGAAATTCCCAATCCATCCTCGAATCCGTCGAGAATTAAATAATTTTTTTTGGTCTTGTTTTTTGCGTGTTCCGCAACTGGTGGTTACCCAAGACCTGGCGCCCACAATCTCTTCGGATTCCAAACATTTTTTTTGTTTTTTTTTCCTCCGAAATTTTTCATCGTAGCCTTACGGTTCCAGTATTTAACACCTTAAAATAATTTCGTTTCGTACCGACTAAAAACATGTATTCTCAAAGGCGTACGAAACGACTGATTTATTCGTTAATATTATTTATTTCCAATAGATGGCTTTAATGATTTTTTTTTACTATATTTTATTTTATTTTATTTATAGTATTTGACATTTAATGATTTGATTTTTTTTTTGAAATTATTTTTTCAATGATTTTTTATAATTTTTTTTTTTACTTGATATTAATAATAAAATACTTACATTTTCGTTCTAGTCAATTGCAAAATTGCTTACGACAAAAGCTATAGTTTTTTGACAAATAAATTCAAGTCGTACGCCTCCAAGAATACTAGATTTTGTGGCTGTTTCGTATTAATATGACTAATTGCGTATTGATACGACTCTCTTACGCCGGCAAATACGACTGTCGGAATAGGGGTATACATAAAAATATGTATATTATACATATATACATACAGGGTGAACACGAAATGGCTGATCGACGATATACCACGCTATTGGTGGTAGTATTGGAAGAAAAATATTATACGAGTACTTTCCTGGATTCGGCTCCCACTTCGAACAAAATCGATTTGCTAGTGGGACCTCTAAAAAAAGTAATATCACGTTTGGGTCCATAACTTTGCAAGGGGTCCACGGGGAAAAAAAAACTAGTTTTGGTTTAGTTGGATAGGTGATACATATACATTTGTTACAACATATCAAAGACTACGAGAAAGAGGATTATTTCTACCATTAGCAATAGAACTTATCATTTCCAGAAAGTGCAGACTTTGGAACCAAATGATGGCCCCCAAGAGATTAGAATTTTACCCAATGGTTTCTACAGAAACTTGATGAAATCCCTAATTTTGGTGAGTTAATTTTAGTTACAGATGAAGCTACATTCACAAAGGATGGAATTTTTAATTTTCACAATATGCATCAGTGGAATACCGAAAATCCTCATGCGACTGTAGAATCCAATAGCCAAAGAAGTTTTAAAGTCAATGTGTGGTGCGGAATTGTTAACAACGTTTTAATTGGACCTGTTTTTCTAGAAGGCAACATAAATGGCAACAGCTATCTAACATTTTTGGATCACACTTTAGACGATTTATTAGATGACGTGCCTCTTAGACTTGGTGCCCAACTCATTATTTCAGAACAGTTAGACATTATTTAAATAATTTGTATCACCAAAAATGGATATGACGCGGTAGACCAGTATCATGGTCTCCACGGTCACAAGATCTAAATATGTTGTACTTTTATCTGTGGGGACATTTGAAAAATGAAGTCTATTCTTTGCCAGTAGCCTCAGTTCAAGAATTGCGTACACGAATTATGCGTGTCATAAAATAAAAATATCTCATGAAATTTTCAGTAGAGTTCAAAATTCGTTTCGTCGGCGGATTAACTTGTGCACTCAAGCGAATGGGTTGCATTTCGAACATCTTCTCTGAGTGTTATTGCAGTTTTAAGTTATTATTGTATGTAATAATGAATTTTATTAAGTGTAATTATGTATGGAATTTTATTAAGTGTAATTATGTTTTTTTATACTTAAACAAATCTTTTCCAATTTACACTTATTTCAGTAAAAATTAAATTTTCAGAGGTAGGGTGAATATATTTTAGTAATTTTTTTTTATTTCAAAGACGATATTAGAGCGCATTTTTATAGGGAAAAAATAATATTTGTTAATGTAACTTTTTTTCAGAAAATCGGTTATTAGAGCAAAATTTAGAAAAAAAATCGCATTTCGGGGCATGCAGGTTCCAAACCGCTGAAGCTACGAAAACTCTTTATAGCTTGTGTTAAAGGCCTGTATATTACCTATCGAACAAATTTCAGTGGACCCCTAGAAAACTCACAAACATGATATTACTTTATACACACACAAACATGATATTACTTTTGACACAAACATGATATTACTTTTTTTAGAGGTCCCACTAGCAAATTGTCTTCAGCTCGAAGTGGGGGCCGAATCCAGGAAAGTGCTCATATAATTTTTTTCTTCCAATACTACCACCAATAGCGTGGTATATCGTCGATCAGCTATTTCGTGTCCCTGTATATATATATATGTATATAATGTATAAATTTATTTTTAAATAAAAATTTTTTTTTTAGTTAGGTCGTGTGTGAATTGGTTGAAAATTAAAATTATGACAGTAAAATTAAAATTTTTGAAAGTTTTACTCACCACAAGAAGGCGCCGAAATTTTATCTGCTCTGGACCTAGTATAAATTTTGACACTTTAGTTAAGTTTTTGATTTGAATTATTTTTGATTGAAGTTCAAATTTATAACAAATTTGTATCTGGTAATTTGATTATTTGTGGAAAAAAAATTATTATGGAGCATCAAATTAAAAAAAGGAAAGTGGATAAACCATACGTTACATGTACCTATTACACTTTAATATACTTTTATATAGATACATACCTGGTTATTTTATTACGTATCGCATTTTTTTATTAGGGAGTTTTGCAGAAAAAATGGAATTAATTAAATGCCGAATAAAACACAACGAATTGTTTATATCGAAAAATGCAAATCAAAATGAAGGATGGAGGTAACATATAATTTTAATTTAAAATGGTAATAAAACTTCAAAATTAAATAAATAAATATCTAATTAGAATAGTTGCAGCTTCGAATGGACTTGGAGAGGGCAAAACTTATATGAATTGCAAACAACAATGGAATGGACAATACCATATTATTTAGTTTATAAAATTTAACTTTTGTTTTCTTGTTTTTATTGCAGAGTTTATCGGTTCTTAATACTGGGGAAGGACCAGGTGATGATGCTCCTGAAGATAAAACCGAAATAAAGATTGGCCATTTTATGACTTTTTAAATAAATATGCGTCCAATAAGGATAATTACCACCCCCCGTTTTTAATTAGTAGCACTTCGGGTGCAATATCATCTGCAGCTAATATACCACCGATAAATTTTGAAGAGGATAATTTGACACGTACCCGGCTGTTTCACCGCCGACCTTTCACCGCAGAGCGTTCACCGAGGAGCGTTCACCGCGGCCGTTTCACCGCGCGGGTTTTTTACCGCGAGCATGTTCACCGCGCGGGTTTTCACCGCGAACGTGTTCACCGCGAATATGTTCACCGCGAACATGTTCACAGCGGACAAGTTCACCGCAATTACCTTGCCAAACGACCAATAAAATAAAATAACTGCACTGTGTGGTTTTCAATATAATCGTTGAGGCGGAATATAAGTGAAGACAGCAAACGTTCTCAAATGAACCTGACCAATTTAAACATTTATATATGCTCACTGTGAAAGTGTTCACCGCGAACATGTTCACCGCGGTGAATTACCCGTGCTGTGAACATGTTCCGCGTTGAATATGTCTGCGGTGAAAAGTGTGCGGTGAATCGCGCGCGGTGAAACGGCCTAGACCCAATTTGACAATTGATGTAAGTAATTGTTCAATATCAACCGACATTTACACTTCTCCACCCATAACGCCAACACCATCAAAATCTGAATCTGGTTCAAGTACAATTAAGAAAACCAAATTAACTGAATGTGGGGCCCACATAATTAAACGGGACAAAAACTTAGGCAGACAAATGAGCGCGTTGAAGGGTGTTTTCGGACAAGTTGTAAAGCAAGATTATCCCGAAATTGATGTAAATGCATTGATTACTGAATCTGATTCTGATTAATTGTTTTTTTAATTTACGTCTTCGAGCAGTAAAATTATTATCATTAATTATATCTGTTGTGAAATAAAACAAATAAAATGTTATTTTTAATTTGAAATTTTTAATGGTTTTTTTTTATCAAATATTTATACGTTTTGAAAAAGTATATTTCTAAAAGATGCCGCATCCGGGGCATCATTTTCTTCGTCGTTGTTTGCAATATTTTCTGATGGATAAGCATCAGTAATTTCCATTCCAGCATTAAGGATGGCGTTAGCTTCGGATATAGGACCAAAATCTCCTCCTGATATACATATATTATGCAGTACGCAAACAGCAAATACTGTTTTAATGGAATTTATTATTTTCAATTCCGAAGATTTATTAAAAATATTTCGCCATCTCATTTTTAGTAATCCAAAAGCACACTCAACTACATTCAGAGCCTTACTATGAATAGTATTAAATTTTTTTTGGGAAACATTTGGATTCTTATACGCCGTAATCACTGCTACAGGTTTCATTATACATGGATATCCGCTTCTGGTGTATAAGAGCTGGTTTTATATAGTGGACTGTTTTTAAATACTCGCGTATCATGTACTGATCCAGGAAATCCCACAAATAAATCGGTAAACATATGACTACTGTCTACAACTGCCTGGCACTGAATGGAGTAAAAACTTTTATAATTAATATATTCGTCATGTTTGTTAATTGGGCATGAAATTCGGATGTGACATCCATCTATAGCACCAATTGCATTTTTAAATATATTTCATTTGGCCCGTCTACAAAATTTCTCCCCAATTTCTTCATATTCTCGTAATTGTTGGTCTTATTAATTTCCGCATGTTTTCAACAAAATAATCCAACATTTTATGTATAATTGATTTCACGGTGTATCTGATCGCGTTTAAAAATAAGAAAAAAATTATTAAAAAAATTCAATATATAAAATATGTAGTCCTACCTGCTAATCCCAATGAAACCTCCAGCATTTCTGTAGCTGCATCCACATGCCATCCAGTACAAAAAAACAATTAATTCAAACTCTTTACTCCAACCGTGTTGTTTCTCTGGCATTAAATCTATAATTTTTCAAAAAGTAGAATGATTTATTCTCAGATGCTCCTTGGTTTTTCCTTCATTTCCATTGAGGATCAAATCTATATTCTCTGATCTAACACGCAGACGGCAGTACTCTATAGGCTATATTAGAATAGGGAATTAAAGCTTATTAGCAGAATTATGTAAACAGAATTATCTCTCTTATTTTTCTTCGTCAAATTTTTAACCAATTCACACACTCGTGGGGATTTTTTTAACCAAATTATTTTTAACACTTTGACACACGCCCCTAATATGAAAAAAAATTTACTAATAAGAAATTAAAATAAATTTACTTTTTAAAATTATAATATAATATAAATTATAAAGTATATAAATTATATAATTTAAAATACTAGATCGAATCATATAATATAATCTCTTTATCATCATAACCAAAGAAAATATATTTATAAATATACATGAAAATAATTTGTAACGATACTTTAGAAGATAATACTATGATACTAAAATTACTAGATCGTAATCATAATACATTAAAAACACAAAATCTTATTTTTGGTCAAGCCTTTCATAATCTTATTTTTGGCGAAGTCTTTCATAGTATTTTTCATGGAGAGAATTTCACTACCTATAATAAAAAAGATTATCTTTCTACAGTATATGATTACTCAGAAAACTGAAAAAAACAATAAATTATAAACACATTTATTCATGTTTCGGCCACTAGAGATTACATTTCGGGAAAAATTGTGTACATTGAGTTTCGGCTCTTTCTCCACTTTTATGGGCAATTTCAGAGTTTGGACCTATTCGGAGTATAGGCGCTTTTCTATTGATGTAGTTGCTTCAGATATGCGTCCATTTAGGTTCTTTGCATAGTTTGCAATCCTTTAAATTTATATAATCACAAATGTATATAGAGCCAAAGACAACAGTTAGAAAAACGACCTAAAGTGAAGCGGAGTGTATAGTATTTCATTTTTTTTATTTGATCCCTAAATTTAATATGCAAAATTATCTTAAATTTGCTCATCAAGAAAATATTTATAAAGAAATTGAATTATTATAATAATTAAAAAAACAGTTTTATATAATTGCAAATTATATATATATATATATATATTCTTCATAAATTAAAACACTTTTAAAGTATTGTGCATAAAATATATAAATATCAAAATAAAGGTTGTTTAGTTTAAAAATATCATAAGCAGTTAGTTAAATACAAAAAATGCATGAATGGTAAATTAATAATTTGAAAAACAGTTTTGCGAATTTCATTCCAAATGATAATCAAATTTCCAAAAACTGAATTATACTGTATCAATACTTTTAGTATCTAACTCCCATATTTTAATGTTACAATCTTGCCCAGTTGATATCACAGTGTTGTTGTTAAGCCAAGTTGATCGTGTGATTTGCGACTGCGGATGGGCATCTAGAAAATGGTTTCAATATTTTACGTTACAATACCTGAAAGTATACTTACTCTTGATAACTATGTGTTTTGCTGGATTTATAACTGACCAAATAATAATCGTTGTATCTAGAGATCCACTAGCAACTAGTAAAGAATTCGGTGACCATGACACACAATTAACACGGGCATTGTGAAAGCCCCATTCCTTGTTGTGGGCAAGCTAAAAATAAATATATTTTCTTTTAAGTTGATGAACAATTATTAATTGTTGTAGCAAAACTTATAAAATACAAGTTTATTTTAAAAGGCACAAAATTTAAGTCATAATTATACTAAAAAAACTTTTTACAAATACAAGTCATTATTAACAACAGTTATCTATTTTCATTATTATAAACAAAAATAATTATTTCTGGCTTTAATAATAATAATTATTATTTCTGGCTTTAGTAATTTAAATCATTTAATTATATGTATTGCGAAATTTACATGGTTTAATATTTCCTTTCAATTTTCTGTCAAAAATAAGACGCGTGTGATGTAGAAATTTTGAAATGTCAAAAAAAAGGTCAAATGTATGGAAATGTATATACCTTGTTTACATGACGAGTTGAACTCGAGTTCAACTCGAGTTGAACCCCATGGAAACACGAGTTGAGTTGAGTGTTCGTTAAATCCATTTCAACTCCACGAAACTAGTGGGATTGAGTTGAGTTATGTCATTGTATTAGTAAATTGACATTTTATATCTTTGTATGTGTAAATGAAAAAAAAATATTATTTTTTTAATAATAATGGCGTCAGGAAGACTTTTTTGGAGTGACGATGAAGTAAAAATTTTAATATCAGTAATGGAGGAGAAAAATATATTAAAATTAATGACATAAATTTAATTATTATGAAATAAAAAAACCTGTTTTATATCGTGTTGCCAGAACTGTCAATTCAACTCAACTCAACTCGAGTTTTTGCATGGAAACGACTGGGGTTGAAATTTGAATTTTTTCAACTGAACGATAACTCAACTCAACTCAACTCCGTGCATGGAAACAAGGTAATAGAAGCTGATAAACTCGCCGTTTTCGTGACGCGGTGACGCGCTTGACGCTCTTGCCGCAGAAAAGTTCAATCGATTTCAACTTTTGACGCGTTGCCGCGTCCAAATGCCAATGTAAAACATATACTTTGTATTTTTATATTGAGATTTAAAATTCTCTGATTGACCAGATATAATATATTAATTTTTTTAAAAAGATTTATTATAATATATTTTTAGGTTATAAAAATTACAAAATAAAATTATTTTCAACGAAATCTACTCAAAGCGTCACCAGCGTCATTTGACTTTCGAACGCGTCATACGGCACAAGCGTCAACGACGAGAGTAACTCCAGCGTAACTTCGATTCGTATTCATGGTGTGTTTCTTATTTAAATCTGTAGATCGACTAGAGAGTGTGTTCAATGTACGGCGCTGCGCCAAAAAATGCCGCGTCGATTTACTGTAAAAAAAAAATAGTGTCAAAAAATGCCCGCGCCGTGTATGGACGACTTTATGCTACTTTTCATGCCGCTTTCTGTCATGTTGATAAAATTTTTTAGTCAATACAACTTTGTGAAGGAAACAAACAACAACGTATTAAAATTAAAAAGTAAAAAACAACATATTAAAAATGAATAAACGATTGCAGATAGCAGTGATTGAAGAAATTAATCAGAATTTTTTAATACCATAAGGGACTTGGATGTAAGTAATTATATAGCATTTTGTTTTGTTTGTTTGTAATAATATGTATTTTTTTTAGGATGATGTGCCCGAGTCTGATGAAAGCGACGAAGAAGTAGCAATTATTTTGTCAGGTTTAGCTAAAGAGACTCCACCTAGAATTAAATTATATGTAGAGTGAATTGTCCGAAACTATACATCTTTAGAATTTCGGCAAAATTTCCGGATGGAAATTTGTGCGGATGGAGGGTTCGACTGGTTACTTTCAAAATATATTTCTTTTATGGAGAAAGGTGGTAACATAATTATCCCAGCAGAGGAAACAGCTTTTAGTTGTAATTTGGCTTTTGGCTACACCTGCATGTTATAGATCGGTTGGGGAAAGATTCGATTTAGCCAAGTCCACGCTATCGATCATATTTTTCCGGGTTGTTGATTTCCTCAATTATATATCCAGCTCTATAATTAAATTTCCAAACAACGCTGAAAAAACAGCGTCCAAAAACTATTTTGAACATCATACCGCGCCGTATGGATTAAAAGGTATATAAACATTGTTTTAATTATTAAATTTTGAATAATTTTTAAAATTTTAATCATTTTGAAATTTAAGGTGTAATTGGAGCTGTTGACGGAACTTATGTAAGAATGAAAGCACCCAAGGATCAAATTAAAGCGTACACAAACAGAAAATGCTACACGTCAGTCACTTTACAAGCAATATGTGATCATAAAATGAAATATATAGATTGCTTCATTGGATTTTCAAGTTCTGTACATGACAGCAGGATTTTTAAAAATTCTGAAATATACAAAAAAAATTGTGAAAATCCGGGACAGTATTTCTCAGAACGAGAAAAAATACTGGGTGATAAAGCTTATCCTTTGAAAAGTTGGTGCATCCCTCCGTATATAGATCGTGGACGCCTAATCTCACAACAAAAATATTTTAATTATGTCCACGCATCTCGAAGATCTGTAATTGAACGTAGTTTTGCGCTTTTATTTGGAAGATTTCGGCGATTACAAAATTTAGACATGCTCAATGTCAATTTTATACCAGCAACAATTTTAGCTGCTTGCGTACTTCACAATATTTGTCTTGATTTTGGTGAAATGAATATTGATGAATATTTATCTGAAGGAGCTACATATGTAACAGAAAGCAACCCTTCAGACTCTGAGAATCCTGACCATAGTGATTCTATATTACATTCTGCAAGCGAATAACGTAATATTATGACACAAGAAGTGTGGGAGAAAAAAAATTAGAGATTATCGTAGATGATGTCTTTTAAATTTATATTACAATTTTACAATAATTGTAAAATACTTAAAATAAATAAATAAACGTTTTATATAAAACCCAAAAATTTTTTTTATTTATATTTGAATGACAACAATTTACAATCCAATAAATGTCATTTATAAGCGTCGCTATTTTGGCGACGCTATTTTACAGGTGCCAGAAAATGCTAAAAACGACGCGGCGCCTCTTGCATTGAACGACTTAGTGCGTGGTAATACTGGCATTTATTGGCGCGGCGCTGTTACATTGAACGACAAAAAGCCGCATAAAGTGGCTTTGTGCCACTTTATGCCGCACATTGAACACACTCTAGATTTTTTAAAATTTGAAATCAGATTAATCTGTCGAGTGAAATAAGAAACAGTCATATTTTTTTCAGATAAAAAAATGCTACAATGTTGCCGTGTAAAATGAAAATATTGGTCGGCAACTCTGGAATTTTCGAAATTATTTTTCAATTTAAATAAAAAATTCTGGCCTGCTACCGCCTAATTCCATTTTCGGATAATAAGATTCGTATTCGAATAATTCATACCGCGCAAAACGAAACTCGGAAGAAATCCGAATCCGAAAGTTAAATGACAGTTTAACTTTCGGATATTTTGCTACCGGGTATTGCTAATTTCGGAAGCATTTTCGCATATTTTATTCGATAATAATTTTATAATCGAATGTGTGTTATTTGAGGTAATTTGTTATAGTTTTGTTTACAATTTGATTGATAAGTGGAATTTTATTTCTTAAAAATTATTTATATTAAAAAAGTATAGTAAAATTATTATTAAATTAGTAAATTAAATGTGAAAATATAGTTTTTTAGTTTATTAAATATAATATTTAATAGTATTAGAATATTAGTTATAATTTATTATTATTTTAGTTGTTAGATAGAATTATAGTTTTCTTTTAGTACTAATAGTATAAATAATTAGGATTAAAATATAGTATTTTTATAATAAATAGTTTGTAGTTAGATATATACATATATAGGCATAATATAGTAAGTAGTTTAAGAATTTAATATATATATATATATATATATATATATATATATATATATATATATATATGTTGAAATTGTCCTGTTTGGTAGTGATGATCAAAGAGTTTCAGCATTTAAATAACTTTGAACAATTTCAAAATCATACATATTGAAATGCGAATCCATATTTATTAAACTATAAAAGATAGATTATACTTCAATGTTCAATTTATCTTACAGATATAAAAAGTATAGTATTTATTTACTTTTCGCAAGGTAAATCCAATATATTTGATTTATCTTTAATTATTTTTCTCATCAAAAATAATTTTCTTCGGTTATTTTCTTCAATCGGTGTGTTTCCTTCATCACTTTCACTAAAATATACTGCTACACAATCCATTTTAATTAATAATGTAAAATAAAAATAAAAATTTCGGAAACAAACAAATAAAAATACGAGAAAAATATACTTTTTCTGTCAAAATCTAATATCTGGAATGGCAGCACTAATTCCGATCCGAATCTCTTACGCGGTACTAACTGATCCGAAATTCGGATCTGACTAATCCGAAATTCGAACAATTCGAATTTCTTAGCCGGTAGGCAGCCTGTAATATTTTTCATTAAATATTACTTTTTATAATATTTTATTATTAGTAATTTACAAAAAATATAAATAATAATAAAAAATTGGTTAAACAAATTATTGAGATATGACAATCTGATAATAGTTTAGCCATAACAACAAAATCAAGCACAAAGTTAGCCACAAACAATAATAAATCTGAAAAATCTGAAAAAATTCTCCGATCAAAAAAATAAATCTGACTAATCTGAAATTGAAATAAGAAACAGCCATCAGATTGATCAGAGCAGAAATAAGAAACAGTTTCAGATCAATCAGATTGATCCGACTGGTCTGAGCGTAAATAAGAAACACACCATCAAGACCCTTTTTCGTTCATGTTTCATGCTTTTTGACAGTTTTTTCTATCTCTTTCTATTTGACAAAACCTATACGCCCCAAGCGGATTTGACAAAACCTATACGCCCCAAGCGGATAATAAGTGCAAACAAAATTAAAATGTCAGAAAAAAACAATATTTTGTCTTTATATGATGATTGTAGACTATTTTTAAAGTTTGTGTTTTGTTTATTTTGTATGTAATTAAATTGTAATTTTTATTTGTAATAATTAAAAATTGTATTTTTAATTTAAAATAACTTTTTTCCATGGAAATGCAGATGAGTTTCTTTTGGAATTTTATGAAGAAAAAGAATTATGTATGTATAATAAAGCCAGACAAAAAAATGTATTACAATTCTAATATATATCAAATTTATTAATTATTTTCAGACAAACATTTTTAAAATACACGTTCCAACGTAATATAACCTGGAAAACACTGTACTGGCACTGTAAATGGATGATGGACGAGCTCATTGGCAAATTATTTTTTCTATTTATAACTAAAATTAATATAATGAGTAATGAAAATAAATGTAGATATAAATATAAACTTTAAAATAAGATTAATTAGTTCGTAAGTACGATTTATAAAAGAAAAAAAAGAATCATCAAGCCAAACATTATAGCTTGATAAAAAAAAAAGAAGAATTGTTAAAAAGAAATTGATGTAAAATAATGTACATATAGGCACAATAAATGATTTCATTCATTCATTCAATCATTAATATAATGAAACTATTTAATTTAATATGCAACTATTTAAGTTGAAAAATTGTAATCAAATTTAAAAAAAGAATTTATTGAATGTATACTAATTAATATAACTAACTTTATAATGAATAATTGTGGTAAATATAATGTGATAAGATTATGTATAGTCGTAAATGTATAGTCGTAAGATTTTACAAATAAACTGTCAAAAGCAAAAGGGTTAGTGATAAGCTCTGTGAAAATAATTAAAATACAATATTCCAAATTGGTAAAAAATAACAATTGTTTAATTTGTGAAATTTTAAATACCTACAAGATCGAAGATTTGTTGAATTATTGAACATAAGATCATCTAAGGTAATAAATTTTATTATTAAAAATAAATTAGTACCTGGAAAAAGAAGGTAAAAAGCAAGGGGGTGAAAGATTACATGAGCATTTATATCAGCTGATTCAATAAAATCGCACACTTTAAAAAGATATCAACTAAGAATTAAATTACTTTATGTACCAACTAATATTCTAAAATAAAGCTCTTATCCTCTAATATTGTAACTTTGAATAATTATAACTTAAAATCAAAAGAGATTGCATAACGCTAGGAGTAAAGCTAAAACCGGTAGACGACACGTAATAAAAGCAAAGATTGAAACCACATATAATTTCATTTATTTATTTAAATTTGCATAGCGTTTGGCATAGAAAATATAAATAAAAAGTATAGCAACAAAAATAGAATAAAATCATAAAAATGTCCAATGAATCTGAATCTGAAAAAAGAATTTTAAAAGCAATTATGGGGGTAAAAGATGAAATAAAGAAAATTGATGAGAAGCTAGATATTAATTTGGTACACTTTAGAAAAGAAATAGATGAAATCAAAGAAAAACAAGTTAAATTAGAAAAGAGAGTAATTCAAAATGAAAAAGTTAACAAGCAAAACAATATATTGATATTTAACTTAGAAGAAAATGAAACCAAAATTGATGATTTTCTTTTCAGCAGAAATAAACTTTCTCTATCGAGTTGGTAAAAAGAATGAAAAAACAAGACCAATTCTATTAGGAATAACAAAAAAAAAGGATTTAATTATGGGCAATAAATTTAAACTTAAGAATCTCCAAAATAAAATTTATTTTATTAATGATTTACCAAGAGAAATCGCAGACAAAAGAAAACAACTTCGATCTGCTTTAAAAGGTCTTAAAGATGATGGAATAGACGCAAAAATTATCGGTGAGAATATAATCACTCAGAATAAAGTTTTGTCAAACGAAGAAATAGTAGAAGTAATTAATAGCAAAAAAAAAAACAGATCCGACACAGATGATAAATCCTTTAATGAAATTAATAAACCTAGTTCTTCAAATAGAAACATGAATTTTCACCCAGATAAAAAACATCGTCAAAGGCTAGCTTCTATTTCACCTAGTAAATCGAAAAATACGATGAATTCTTTTTTAGGCTAAAGAAAAACGTAGCTACAGCGTCAGCTCACAAAAATATTACAAAACCCGGAAATGCAAAAATTGACAACGAATACGATATTACGAAAAGATTTCCTCAACCCGGTTGGCTACCGTGAGGAAAAAAAGCCAAAACCCCCCAAATACAAATAATACAATATCACAAGCTAAACAGTCTTCTGATAATTTCATAAAGTTAAAAAATAAAAATATTAAACCAATTAAGTGAAAACATGGTAGAATAATAAATACCTGCAAAAAAGCGAAGAGCAAAAACAGATTTTTAAATATTTGTACTTATAACTGCAGATCACTATCATCAGAATACAAACTTACAGAACTCGAAAATGCACTCCAATACATAAAATGCGATATTATTGGTATATCTGAAACAAAAATTTTTGGTGAAATTATAATTGAACAACAAAATGGCAATGTTTTTGCATACAAAGCAGAAACAAAAGGTTTAAATGGTGTGGGATTTCTAGTACACAATCGATGGAGAAACAACATTATTGAAATTGATTTATTTAGTGAAAGAATTATAGCGCTTAAATTAGAAATTAAAACCCAAAAAATAACTATTATCCAAGTATATGCACCTACTTCAGTAGCATCCGATTAAATCATAGATAAGTTTTATTTAGACCTTGATAATATTATCGCGAAACATAAATCTTGCACTACAATTATAATGGGCGATTTTAACGCAAAAATCGGCCAAAGAAACTTAGGCGAAGAAAGAATTATTGGTGAATATGGTTATGGTACTAGAAACGATAGAGGTGATAGGCTTGTACAATGGTTACAATGGGCAACAAAATATAACAGTTGGAAATACGTTATTTAATAAGAAACCTAAAAATAAATGGACATGGGCAGCTCCTGATGGTGTTACAAGAAACGAAATAGATTTCATAATATCAAACAACGCAAGGACGTGTCTGTTTTAAATAATTTTAAATTTGACTCTGACCACAGACTTGTACGCGCCAAATTTGAATTAAACCATACAACAAAAAATTGGCATACTTCGAAAAAATCAAGAACTATTCCGATAAATCTTACAGAAGGAGAAATAAATAATTATAATTCATTGTTGAAAGAAAAAATTGACCTCATTAACACGAACTTACCAGTACAAGAAAAATATAATGAACTTGAAAAAGCCATAATAGCGTCAGCAAAAAATACTATAGTAAAATATAAAAGTAATAAAAATGAAAAAATAACTAGCCAAACAAAACTTCTAATTGAAGAAAGAGAAACTCTTCGAAATACTAATTATAGAACACACGACCAAAACATAAGACTCAAATATTTAAAGAAAATTATTAAAAAACAAATTAAAAAAGATATTAAAAGCTACAATGATAGAAATCTAGTACAAATAATAGAAAACACAAAATCCATTAAAAAAGCAAAAAGCATCCTGTCAGCAGGCAAACACTGGATAATTAAGAATAGAATTGAAATTAATAAAGAAGCTACGACATTCTTTAAAAATCTATATTCATCGAAATTACCAGAAGCAATAAGAAATGAACAATTATTATCAACAACTGAAAATATTCCCTTATTTTTATGTTCAGAAATAGAAAAATCTATAGACGAGCTTAAAAATGAAAAATCAGCGGGTAGTGATGGTATATGGGCTGAAATGCTAAAATTAGCCAAAGATTACATAACACCAACTCTTATAAATTTATTTAACGAAATCATAATTTCTGAAGTAATTCCTACCCAATGGTCAATTATTTTATTACATAAAAAAGGAAATAAAAATGACGTAAATAATTACCGGCCAATCAGTCTTATTTCGACAATATATAAAGTTTTTTCAAAATGTATTTTAAGAAGACTCAAAAAACCACTAAATGAAAGTCAACCCAGAGACCAAGCTGGTTTTCGTGCTGGGTTTTCCACAACCGATCATCTGCAAGTTATGAACCAACTGATAGAGAAATATAAAGAATACCAAATGGAAATTTATTTTGCTTTCATAGATTTTAGAAAGGCTTTCGACACTGTCGAGCATAACGCAATATGGAATGCTTTGAAAGAACAAGGTATTAATGATAAATACATCAGAATAATCCAGTCCTCATATAACAACTGTGAGGCCACTATCATGCTTGAATCAAATGGTGATTAAGATTCAAAGAGGTGTAAAACAGGGTGATCCACTATCAGCAGCATTATTCATAGCAGTTTTAGAATCAATATTTAAATCCCTCAATTGGGAAAATAAGGGTATTTGTATTGATGGTGAAAATCTAAATAACCTTAGGTTTGCTGACGATATAACATTAATATCAGAAAACCATATAGAAGTGCAAAATATGATAACTGAACTGAAGCAAAAATACGCGATTGTTGGACTAGAATTAAATCAAGACAAAACGAAACTAATGACAAATGGTAATAACAAATTTGATATAATAATCGACTCAGAAAAATTAGAATATGTTGATAATTACGTTTATCTTGGGCAAAACTTATCGTTTGAAAAGAAAGGTGAAAAAGAAATTGAACGAAGAATAACCTGTGCATGGAATAAGTTTCGAAATGTAAAAGAATCATTGGATGCAAACACAGATATGAGAAGCAAAAAATATATAATCGATGCAGCTGTACTTCCAACTTTAACGTATGGAGCACAAACATGGGGATGTACAGAAAACGAGAAAAAGAAACTTCAGGTCTGCCAGCGATCAATGGAACGCTCGTTATTAAACATCAGTAGAAGAGGCAGGGTTAGAAACGTGCATATAAGGCAGAGAACAGGCTTAATAGATGTAATTAAGAAATCCAAAGAATTAAAATGGAACTGGGCAGGGCATGTGTGCAGAGCTGAAGCCAATAGATGGACACAACGACTGACATATTGGATTCCTAGAGACAGAAAAAGAAGAACAGGTCGGCAACTCAGAAGATGGCGTGATGAACTACACAACTTCGACAATATGTGGATGAGGACAGCCCAAAACAAACTTGAATGGAAGACAAAGGGGGAGGCTTTTACTCAATTACCATGAATTTTTATTGAATTTTGAATTTGAATTTGCTTTGTATTATGTAATTAAGTATTTATAAGCTCATAATAATAATAATAATAATAATAATAATAATAGTCGTAATTAAATATAAATTTGTATTTATACGAAATATTAAATTTGAAAAGCTTTAAACTAAAAAAAATTAATATTAATTGTCTAATATCGAATGTAAAAGTAACTAAAATAATATTACAATGTTTAATAATAAAAAAAATTAAAAATATTTTCAATTTTTTCATTTTGAATAAATAAACAGCAAATTCCAATATTCTTTGAGCCACCTACCGTAAAAGAGATAAACTAAAACATCCAACACGATACCTACGCGTTACCTAGCGTTCCCATTAAAATTTTTAGTTTTTAGTTTTACAGGATTGTATGAAAAAAAAACTTCAAAAAAAAAATCCGTCAAGTTGGTACTGTTTTTTCGCATAAAAAAAAGTTAAATTAATTTCAACTTTTTCATAGTTATATTCATCGTAATGGAAGACAGCTAAATAAATATGGTTGAAAAATATCGTCATATTTATGATAAAACAAACAAATTATATAAAAATAGAGTAGCAGTAAATAATGCTTGGGAGGAAATATCTGAAGTATTAAAAATTGAAAGTAATTTATTTATTTTGTTTTATATATATGTAGAATAATATGATATAAATTATATTAAATTTTCTTACAGAAGAAGAATGTCAAAAGAAATGGACAAATCTACGAATACAATTTGTGCGGAACGTGAATTTGGAAAAAAAATTAGTGAGTGGATCTGCCAGTACATCGGCAGCTGGAAAGACATTCCCATTCATGGAAGAAATGCAATTCCTGCTTCCATATGTGCAAAAGCGCAAGTAAGTAAATAATAGTATAAAATTAGTGAAATATTAATGTTTTCAGATAATAATATATTTTTTTAAAGATCATTTGGAAATATTGATATTAATATCATTAAAAATATTAAAAAAGAAAAATATACAAAGCGTAAGGCAGCAGTTGTTGATGGAGGCTTTTCAAGCAACAAGGTGCATCACAGATGGGATGACGAAGAAAATGTTATGGAGAATGAATTCGAGACTATAGAATGTCTCGATAGTGAGGAGGAATTATTAGAATTCGTTCTTAGCGAAACGCAAAAAGAAATGGATACCGAAAAGGAAAACCGAAATCCAACACCATCCACAAGTTCGTCCGGTAAATATTAATAAAATAAAACAAAGAAAAATAATTTATGAGAAATTTAAAAAATAAAATATTTTCCTTTGGCTGACTTCAAGAAAAAATTTAATGAAATATATCTGCAATTTTTACAAGCAAAAAGAAGAGAAAACAAGACAATCTTGAAGACAAATTTGAAAAAGTTTTAGATGCTGCGTTGGAGCAAAATATGCAACAGCCTAAAAATATTTACCCAGAAGTGAGTCATTTTGCAGGCTTAGTGTCAGCGGTTCTAAATGATATACCAAACAAAAAGAACAGATTAAATATCATAACAAAATTAACAAATGTGTTAAATGATGAAATTAATTAATTTTTGTTGAAATATTTATTAAAAAATAATATATATTAATAGACATTAAGGAATTTATAATAACTTTATATTTGTTTGACAGATAATAAAAAAAATATATATTAAATTTAAATGTGTTGTTAAATGATGAAATTAATTAATTTTTTTTTAAGAAATATTTATTAAAAAATAATATATATTAATAGACATTAAAGAATTTATATGAACTTTATATTTATTTAATAGATATTAAAAAAATAATATATTAAATTTTATTTGAACTGAAAAAGAATATAATATATTAAAATTATTTAATTATTAATTATTTAAATAGATATTCAAATTATTAATTAGATATTAAAAAAATAAAATATATATTAAACAAATAATGTATATGTATTATATAGATATAAACAATTATTTAATAGATATTAAACTTATTAATTTGTTATATGAAATTTAGTTAAAATTATTGTTTTTGTTTTTTGTTTTTCCCAATATTTGCAGCATCTATTTGCCAAGCCATCGGATCATCTTTTACGAAATATTCTTTTAAATCATTCCGTATTTTATAATATTGTTGAGCTCAACGATATAGAAGATATATGGATAGGGCATAAATATAAAAATTTGAAGCCACGCCGGGTATAGTTGTCTCTTTTTTTGCTAGCCGAATTGTCAAAATATTAAAATGAGAAATTAGGGTCGGATTAGGTTTTTTTTTAATTCGGGCATCAATTTTTAAGGAGATAATTTTTTTTTTTTTTTTGAAAAATACAAGTAAAGATCATCCTAAGGAATATTTTAGGTCGCGCAACGATAATTATACAAATGGAAAGTAAAATAGAGTAATTTGTTTAGCTAGTTAATATTGTTAATTTATATTGAGACTCTTAAACTTAAAAAAATAAGCCAGCCCTGTAAATCTAAAATAATATTTAAATAAAAAAAAAAAAAAAATAAGCCAGCCCTGTAAATCTAAAATAACTGTTATAATATTTTTCATATTATTAATTTGACACTTCGGCGAGCAAAAGGAAAGAGAACTACCAAAATCATGGCTTCATAAACAATTTTTCAATATATTAAAATTTTAATGTGTTAAAAAGAGAGGGAACATTTATGCCACTTCCATATATTTCTTATTCGTAGGTTGAGCTGCATTTTGGGATCCAAACTTTATATTAGAAGTCACTGCAATTGTCTAGCAACAAATTATGCTTTGATATTTTATTTTCCATTGTGCTGGCAGATGGACGTTCCTGTCTATTATGTATTATGAAATTATGTACAACCACTGTTGCTTTTATTATATTGTCTACTGTATTACCATTCGCACATATTTTTGAATATAAAATTCTCCAGCGAGATTCTAATACTCCGAAAGCCCTTTCTATGCAGCTCCTAGCTCTGCTGAGACGGTAATTAAATATTTTTTCATCCAATTTTAAATTTGCACCACCAAAAGGTTTCATTAAATTTTCTTTCAATAGAAATGCAGCATCCCCAATGAAGAAAAATGGAATTTTTTTTCCATTTGGTGTTTTTGGTAATGGTTGTTCTGGAGGAAAATTCAATTCATTATTTAAAAATCGTTGTCCAAATACTGATTTCTTGAAAATTCCTCCATCGCTATCAGAACCATAAGCACCAATATCCACATAAGTGAATTGTAAATTCGCATCACATACAGCCATTAAAACAATGCTGAAAGTTTTTTTATAATTATAAAAAATACTTCCAGAATTTGCTGGTTGTTGTATAACAACATGCTTGCCATCAATGCATCCAAGGCAATTTGGGAAATTCCACTTAGTATTAAAATCTTCGGCTATTTCATGCCATTCAGTTTCAGATTTCTCCTTCATATACATTGGTGATAATAAGGACCATAAAGCTTCACATGTTTCATTAATAATCCTTGAAACACTGAAGTGGCATTTGAAAGTGAAATTGCAATTTGCAATAGTGTTGTATTTCATACATGGTCTGTTTCACGGCATTCCAACTTCAGAAAATGACATGCAATACTACATTATAAAACTGTCATTTTCATGAAATAGCAAAATAGTGATTTCATTAGTGTATTTTTTATTATAAGTTTTTTATTTTTATTTTTATAAATTTTGGAAGAAATGTAAGTAAAAATAATATTTAGAGTTGTTAAACAAAAATATTTTTGTGCTATATATTTATAATTTTGTGATCAGTAATTTTTGTGTGCAATTTGAGTAATTTTTTTAAGAAAAGTTAATAAAAATATATAATAATAATATTTGTGTCACTAAATTGAATACAACCTTTGTATATAAAATTACATAGTACTATCACTTGACTTGATTTTTTTTTTAAATGGCCGTGGGAAAAGTGCTAACTAAAATATAGTAAGGACATAAATCATATTTTCGGGTTAACTAGGGCCATCTATTTGTGGTGTTCTGAAACATATTAGGAATGTCAAAGTTGTATATATTTTGGTGCAATTTTGTTTTGTAATTTTATGATTCATTGGGTGCAGAAGTGTAAGGGGCGAAGCAAACATGAAAAAATAAATTCTATATGCGTATTTGAATAAATTGAATGAATAATTAGAATATTTTTTGGTTAAATTGGTGATGTGGTGATGTTAGGGGGAAGAAAGCATATGAGATTGTTTTTTTGTATATGCGTATAGAAAAAATAATTTTCTGAATTTAAGAATAGAAAAATATTTTTTTATTTTTCAATTCATAAGAACATTTAGCTCCTTAGCGATAGTGACGTAATGGGGGAAGAAAACATGAGATTTTTATTCTAGAATGTTCTAGAAAATTATGTTAGAAAAAAAAAGTTCTGCATTTTTTAATCCATATTACCAAAATACTCAAACGCCTGTACTACTCCTACAATATAGAAGAAACTATATTTCTTTAAGCTAAAAATTGAAAATTAATATTTATTTATGAAATTAGAAAATTTTCAAGTGTACGAATACCAACAAAACTATGAATTCAAATTATACAATACAATCATATGCGAAAACAAAACAAAATGAAATTATTGCTTGCTAAATATAACAAAAACAATCCTCACGCATGCTCTCATATTAGTCATTCATAATATTTCCTTTGCTAATATAACGAATCTCGCTCTGTGTGTTTTGGGGAAAACGCGCTTTTTGAGTTTATTCTAACTAAATTTTGCTATTGTTCAAATTCAAAATTAAATCGTTATTTTTTCAATTGTTTAAAATTTAATATATATTTATAATTTCTGAATTTAATTTAACTTTAACAATGCCTTGCTGCTGTGAAAAAAAAAGAGGATAGAAATGAAAAAAAAAAATTGAATGTGGTGATTGTAAAATCTTTTTCCATGCGAGTTGTGCCAGACTAAATGAAAGTGATATAGATTTTATGACTAAATCTAAAACCATCTACAGATGTGTAGTGTTATGCGTGGAAAATCTATTTCGCTTAGTTCTTCTATCACTAGTAATAGTCCTATGTATCACTAGTAATAGTCCTAAATTACTTTACAAGCTGTTTATGCTGAATTATAAATAAAAACTTTACATACTGATGCTCTGTCGTTGATTAAATCTCTTCAAGACGACAAATTCCAACTTCAGAGTAGAATAAACAACTTGGAACGTAAGGTAAATTATTTGCAAAACGTTAGGAAGAAAAAATATATTGAAATTGGCTCCATGAATTTTGACCGCGTGAATTCTGCCCGCGACAGTTTTTTTTTCGCGTTTAAAATTCATTTTTAATATGAATTTTAGCCGCGTCTCAATTTCTTTAAAAAATGAATTTTAACCGCGACAGGCTATGCGGGCAAAAATCTTTTGGAAAATGAATTTTGGCCGCCAGCAAATTGCGAAAAATAATGAATTTTAACCGCGCGGAGAAAAGACATTTTGTTGCGCGAACAAAATTCATTTTCATTATGAATTTCGACCGCGGAAAAAAGCATGTTTGAACATGTTAATAAATTGCTACACAAAATGTAATTTCAACTAGTTATACACATACATTCAAAGAATAAACCATTTTTTTCCACTTGTTATATAATAATAAATTTTCCACTTGTTATATAATCCATTCTACACCACTCTTATTTTCTTGTAAAATTCTAAGTCTATTCAAAAATTAATTTGACGTTTTGAATAAATTTTAATAAACTCATATTCTATTCTTATTTGATTCTAACAGCGTGTGTTTGGTGTAATATATATGTTAATACAAATAAATTTAAATAAATAAACGTACGTAAATTAACGTAAATTTATAAATAAACGAAAAATTAAAATAAACGTTATATTAAATAATTATAAGTAATAAGAACTAAAAATTATAATAATTAAAATTTGGTAAGTGTTATAAGAAATTTATTGTTTTTTGGATTAGTGCATATTGAGCTTTATTAATAAACTCTATCCTTATTGTTTTTATTACACTATTTATGCTTGTAAAAAGTAATAATTTATTCAATTTTGGATAAATTATTTGTTATTATTTCAATTACTACTGTCGCATAACGAATCCAATGCTTTTGAATAATTTATTAGTTATATTTTCAACTACCAGTGTTGCATACTGAATCCATTGCTTTTGCATTATTTAGTTTTTTCATATTATACTAATAAATTATACAAAAGCAATGGATTCATTATACGACATTATAATTGATTTTTTAAAATTATTTTAATTTCTTTTATTAATGATTATAAGTATCTATGTTAGAACAAATACAACTGAATATAGAAATTGATGAAACTCAACAACATCAATAACTACATTTAAAAAACATTTAATTATTGATCCACACCAGAAAATATAACAGGTCGTTTTCTCAAACTTCACCAGAATCACCACAAACTATAGTTTTAACTTGAACACGGATATCTTAATAAATAATAAAATAATTAATATATCTAAAAATATTACCGTTATTAATTATATAATTTATTATAAATAAAATACATATTTGTAATTAATATATTATAATGAAATATTAATAAAATAGAAATTGAAAAAATAAAAACAAAATCTTGCTTTTTGAATTAATTTTCTGAATACATTTTTAATTGCAGACTGAAATGCATTATAAATATATTTACGGTATATGTACATTCAAAATTGATAAGAAAAAGTAAGGTGATAAGAAAAAGTAAGCGAACGGCTAGCGAATGTACCTAATTAATTAAATTCAATAATTTAATTTAATTAATAATTAAATAAATTTTTGTTTTATAATCTTTTGATTTTGGGTACACCACCCATAACGCAGGATATTCTCTTTCTCTGTACAAATTAATAATTTTTTTAACCTCTTCATTATACATTTTTTCTTATTGCACAAAAAAAATAACAATAACAATATTTTATAGTAATTTTTTTTCTCAATTATCAACAATCACAAAACAAAAAAAAATCGGACCAACAGCGAATTTTACAACGAACGAACAAACATTCGCTATAACAACGAATGTACAGCGAATATACAACGAAACTACAGCGAACGAACGTATGTCACCAAATTTACGATCCAGAAAAAATGGTTCGGCAACGAACGAACAAATATTCGTTCGTTCGGCGTCCACACGCACACATACCGAATATTGACCGAATGTTCGGTCGTTCGTTCGTTCTTTATATATGTGGACGCCGCTTTACATCACCAGAATTTTCAATATTAAGCTGAAGGTTATTTTTTATACACCAATTGTATAAACTATTAAGATTGATTTGTAATATTTCACAATCTTCACTCTTTTTTATAGCTGTATATATTTTTAAATCATCAGCATATAAGCTATACATACAGTTTTCGAAATCGTTAGGTAAATCATTAATAAATAAGATAAATAGTAATGGTCCTAGGTGACTTCCCTGTGGTACACCAGATGAAACTTTAATATTCCTAGAGAACACATTATTGATTTTAACCATCTGATAACGATTTGATAGATATGATTTAATCCATTTTAAAATATTTTTATTTAAACCAATCTTTTTTAGTTTACACAATAGCAATGAATGATCAACTTTATCAAACGCTTTACTGAAATCAGTGTAAATCGAATGAAACTGATTCCCCTGTTCCATACCATTTAACATAAATGTGGTATAATCGGTTAGGTTAGTTACTGTTGATCTACCTTTTATGAAGCCATGTTGATTTTTATCTAAAATGCACTTAACTTCCTCATACATTTTGGAAGTAACTAGTTTTTCGAACAATTTCGGTATTACAGATAGACCAGCTATTCCTCTGTAGTTCTTAATGTTTGACCTATCACCAGATTTAAAAATTGCGGTGATAAAAGAGCCCTTCCATACATCTGGGAATATACCGGTTCTTAACGAGTTATTAAAAATTGTTTGAAGTGGAGATGCCAGACCAGTGTATGTATTTTTAAAGAATATTGGTGGTATCAGATCTGGGCCTGGACCTTTGTTTATATCTAGTGATCTGAGAGATTCAAAAACTTCTTCGACTGTAAGTGTATAATTATTAAAATTACTGTGAATTGTATCAGTAAAATTAAAGTCATTTTCATTATATAAAAATTCGTCATTATATACAGATTCGAAGAAGTCTGCAAACATGTTAGTAATAACATTGAGCTCTGACGATTGGTTTTCATTATAATGCATAACACTGGGATAGCCTTTAACATTTCTTTTGTAATTAATAAAAGTATAAAAGTGTTTAGGATCATATTTAATTTTTATGCCAGTTATTTCAATGAATTTGATATATGCATTTACGTCTATATTAGTAAATTCATTACTTAATCTAATAAATTTGTCGTAGTCAAGCTCATTTCCAGACTTACACCATTTTTTATAAGCTCTGGTTTTCTTGTTTTTTGCATTTCTACAATAGCTATTCCACCATGGTGGCTGAATTGTTTTCCTTAACTTTATTTTTGGAACACATTTTTCAATAATTTCTATCAGTATATTATTAAATTCACTAACCGCTTCGTCAATATTGTCAGTGTCTGTAGGCCATACAGAATTAATTATTAATTCGTTAATTTTTTCATAGTCTGCTTTCTTGAAATTATATACTAACTCATATTTAGTAATATTATTAGGCAATTTATTGTTCACAGCTATGTTATACTTGACAGAAATACTTGAGTGAAAAATGCTATTTTTTCCAGGAATTATAGATTCGACTTTTTGAAGATAATAATTGTCTGTAGTAGTTGTATAAACTAAATCCAGCACATTATTGTATGAATTACTTATATTACAAGTTTGATGTAGGCCCATATCAGCAAAGAAATTAACTACATTGTGATGCACTTCGTTAGTAATATTTATTGGCGTAAAGGTGTTATCATTATTATCATCATCTTCACTCCACTTAATATTTGGAAGATTGAAATCGCCGAAAATAAATAATTCATCATTATCGTTCAATAAATTTAAAACTTTTTCAACAGCAGCTAAATTATTTTCATATATATCTATGTCACAAGTTGGTTTGATATATACACATCCAATATAAATAGTTTTATTGCTTAATAATAATTTCATCCACACTTGTTGTGATTCGTCTGTAAATTTAAATTCATGTTCTACTAAAACAGACATCGCTGATATTGAATTATGTACAGCTATAAGTACTCCACCACCCCCTCTATTATTCCTGTCCATTCTAACAACTTGCCAAAGATCACCAAAAATTTCAGAATTTAGATGTTGAGATTTGAGCCAAGTTTCTGTTAGAACAATAATGTTATATTCAGTTGATTGGATAATTCTATGAAATGTGTTTAAGTCTTTAGTGAAACCTCCCATATTAACGTAGTAAATATTGAGATTTAAATTGTTTCTTAGAATCAGGTCAGAGCTATTGCAGTTTAATTGGCAATCATTATATTCTTTGTTAAGTCCAATTGGATTAGTGGTTCCTGAAGCAATTGGTAAATCATTATTTGTTTGCAATATGTGAGAAGTAGGGTTCAACGAGTTAGGAGCAGGGCCGAAAAAACTTATTTTGAACTTCTCTTTGCCTTTGTATATGTTCCAATCTCTTTGAAGAAAGGTGGCTGCGATAAGTTTTTAAATCAGCTGATACTACTTCAGACGAGACTCCAAAGCTATCATGATATTTGTCATATATAGATCTAAGATCAGTTGGATTTGATGGGAGACCTTCTTGTTGAATTAATATCATGGTATTTGTTTTAGTTTTCCCGTCAATACATACAGTATTATCCTGATCATGAAGATAAGCTAAGAATAATCTCACATTGTCGAATATTCTATGGTCTCTAAGTCGAGAAAGTAAATATCTGCCATCACCTTGTTCAGCTGAATTTTTTGTAAGCCTTACAATTGGTGGGATTAGAGGATCAGGGAAGCTGGGAGATTGTTGGGGATTAATTAGTGGTTGGGATATTAATTTAGATTTAAATTTAGAACATGCTCGCGGTGGTTAATTTAGAACATGCTCGCGGTGAAAAACCCGCGCGGTGAAACGGCCGCGGTGAACGCTCCGTAGTGAAAAGTCGGCGGTGTAACAACCGGGTACGAGAATAATCGATTTTTATAATATCGGCACTAACAAAATTAAAATTTAACTCATTACAATTAAACATATTATCTCCAAAAACAGCAACACCACCTGCGGAATAAGAATTATTGCAAGTAGCATAAAAATTATAACCTGGAATAGAGTAATCAGCGAAAAAGCCAAATTTCAATCCAAATTTCAGAGAGAAAAATTAGGCTAAGTTTTTGAATCGAAGCTTCTAAATGACTGACAAAAGAATCAAAATTCTTTCTCAAACTTCTTTTTGTTTTGATGAACAATAAAAAATGAGCTAGAAGAATCGAAATTGCTGTTTAGAAAAATATTACTTAAGCTATCATTAACATTTGAATTTAAATCCAAATTTACATTGTTGAAATTATGATTATTAAGATTAACATCAAATTGAGGAACATTAGAATTTAAAAAAAAATTATCGTTAATGATAATTAAAAAAAAAATTATTTAAATCCTCAAATGAATCAATCTTAATAACCAGTTCGCCTTCAATTTTGCGCATCAGAATATTAATGTTACTAAATCCATAAATATTTGTAATGATTCAAATTTTTAAATTCCTTGGCAGCTTTCAACAATGATCTAGTTCTAGTATAGGGAGTCAAACTATCGTTGATAAAATTTTACTTCGAACAAACTCCTTACCAAATATACCAGCATTTAATTTATTTTTATGTGCAATTCTTTTGTACCAGCATTTAATTTATTTTTATTTGCAATTATATATTGTTTAGTTGACAAAGATTTAAATTTCGCACATACAATATTGATAAAATTGTTCTTTATAATATTAGAAGTTGATGATTTTGAATTTTTCTTGATTCTTTTAATGAAGCAGAGGTCAATGTCCTCCTATTTCACGTTCATATCTAAAGCTTCTGAGCAAATTTTAATTACACTTTCAGTTGGATTTGTAATATTTACTTCAGGAACCCCAATAATTTCAATGGGGCTCTGAATTTTGACCGCTTGAACTTTGGCCGCGAAAAATTTTCTATGCGAGGGCAAAAATCTTTTACAATATGAATTTTGTT
>OX457085.1:50787359-50895359 GCA_949752835.1 Empis stercorea | reverse complement strand
TTCACAATTTGCTGGCGGCCAAAATTCATTTTCCAAAAGATTTTTGCCCGCATAGCCTGTCGCGGTTAAATTCATTTTTTAAAGAAATTGAGACGCGGCTAAAATTCATATTAAAAATGAATTTTAACCGCGAAAAAAAAAACTTGCTAAATTCACATTTCGTTATGTAAATGTGTAACATATGTCAAAAAATAACATTTATGTAAAGCGGCGTCCACTTATATATAAAGAACGAACGAACGACCGAACATTCGGTCAATATTCGGTATGTGTGCGTGTGGACGCCGAACGAACGAACAAATAGAATTTTGGCCGCCAGCAAATTGTGAAAAATAATGAATTTTAACCGCGCGGAGAAAAAACATTTTGTTGCGCGAACAAAATTCATATTGTAAAAGATTTTTGCCCTCGCATAGAAAATTTTTCGCGGCCAAAGTTCAAGCGGTCAAAATTCAGAGCCCCATTGAAATTATTGGGGTTCCTGAAGTAAATATTACAAATCCAACTGAAAGTGTAATTAAAATTTGCTCAGAAGCTTTAGATATGAACGTGAAATAGGAGGACATTGACCTCTGCTTCATTAAAAGAATCAAGAAAAATTCAAAATCATCAACTTCTAATATTATAAAGAACAATTTTATCAATATTGTATGTGCGAAATTTAAATCTTTGTCAACTAAACAATATATAATTGCAAATAAAAATAAATTAAATGCTGGTACAAAAGAATTGCACATAAAAATAAATTAAATGCTGGTATATTTGGTAAGGAGTTTGTTCGAAGTAAAATTTTATCAACGATAGTTTGACTCCCTATACTAGAACTAGATCATTGTTGAAAGCTGCCAAGGAATTTAAAAATTTGAATCATTACAAATATTTATGGATTTAGTAACATTAATATTCTGATGCGCAAAATTGAAGGCGAACTGGTTATTAAGATTGATTCATTTGAGGATTTAAATAATTTTTTTTTTAATTATCATTAATGATAATTTTTTTTTAAATTCTAATGTTCCTCAATTTGATGTTAATCTTAATAATCATAATTTCAACAATGTAAATTTGGATTTAAATTCAAATGTTAATGATAGCTTAAGTAATATTTTTCTAAACAGCAATTTCGATTCTTCTAGCTCATTTTTTATTGTTCATCAAAACAAAAAGAAGTTTGAGAAAGAATTTTGATTCTTTTGTCAGTCATTTAGAAGCTTCGATTCAAAAACTTAGCCTAATTTTTCTCTCTGAAATTTGGATTGAAATTTGGCTTTTTCTCGATTACTCTATTTCAGGTTATAATTTTTATGCTACTTGCAATAATTCTTATTCCGCAGGTGGTGTTGCTGTTTTTGGAGATAATATGTTTAATTGTAATGAGTTAAATTTTAATTTTGTTAGTGCCGATATTATAAAAATCGATTATTCTCGTACCCGGTTGTTACACCGCCGACTTTTCACTACGGAGCGTTCACCGCGGCCGTTTCACCACGCGGGTTTTTCACCGCGAGCATGTTCTAAATTAACCACCGCGAGCATGTTCTAAATTTAAATCTAAATTAATATCCCAACCACTAATTAATCCCCAACAATCTCCCAGCTTCCCTGATCCTCTAATCCCACCAATTGTAAGGCTTACAAAAAATTCAGCTGAACAAGGTGATGGCAGATATTTACTTTCTCGACTTAGAGACCATAGAATATTCGACAATGTGAGATTATTCTTAGCTTATCTTCATGATCAGGATAATACTGTATGTATTGACGGGAAAACTAAAACAAATACCATGATATTAATTCAACAAGAAGGTCTCCCATCAAATCCAACTGATCTTAGATCTATATATGACAAATATCATGATAGCTTTGGAGTCTCGTCTGAAGTAGTATCAGCTGATTTAAAAACTTATCGCAGCCACCTTTCTTCAAAGAGATTGGAACATATACAAAGGCAAAGAGAAGTTCAAAATAAGTTTTTTCGGCCCTGCTCCTAACTCGTTGAACCCTACTTCTCACATATTGCAAACAAATAATGATTTACCAATTGCTTCAGGAACCACTAATCCAATTGGACTTAACAAAGAATATAATGATTGCCAATTAAACTGCAATAGCTCTGACCTGATTCTAAGAAACAATTTAAATCTCAATATTTACTACGTTAATATGGGAGGTTTCACTAAAGACTTAAACACATTTCATAGAATTATCCAATCAACTGAATATAACATTATTGTTCTAACAGAAACTTGGCTCAAATCTCAACATCTAAATTCTGAAATTTTTGGTGATCTTTGGCAAGTTGTTAGAATGGACAGGAATAATAGAGGGGGTGGTGGAGTACTTATAGCTGTACATAATTCAATATCAGCGATGTCTGTTTTAGTAGAACATGAATTTAAATTTACAGACGAATCACAACAAGTGTGGATGAAATTATTATTAAGCAATAAAACTATTTATATTGGATGTGTATATATCAAACCAACTTGTGACATAGATATATATGAAAATAATTTAGCTGCTGTTGAAAAAGTTTTAAATTTATTGAACGATAATGATGAATTATTTATTTTCGGCGATTTCAATCTTCCAAATATTAAGTGGAGTGAAGATGATGATAATAATGATAACACCTTTACGCCAATAAATATTACTAACGAAGTGCATCACAATGTAGTTAATTTCTTTGCTGATATGGGCCTACATCAAACTTGTAATATAAGTAATTCATACAATAATGTGCTGGATTTAGTTTATACAACTACTACAGACAATTATTATCTTCAAAAAGTCGAATCTATAATTCCTGGAAAAAATAGCATTTTTCACTCAAGTATTTCTGTCAAGTATAACATAGCTGTGAACAATAAATTGCCTAATAATATTACTAAATATGAGTTAGTATATAATTTCAAGAAAGCAGACTATGAAAAAATTAACGAATTAATAATTAATTCTGTATGGCCTACAGACACTGACAATATTGACGAAGCGGTTAGTGAATTTAATAATATACTGATAGAAATTATTGAAAAATGTGTTCCAAAAATAAAGTTAAGGAAAACAATTCAGCCACCATGGTGGAATAGCTATTGTAGAAATGCAAAAAACAAGAAAACCAGAGCTTATAAAAAATGGTGTAAGTCTGGAAATGAGCTTGACTACGACAAATTTATTAGATTAAGTAATGAATTTACTAATATAGACGTAAATGCATATATCAAATTCATTGAAATAACTGGCATAAAAATTAAATATGATCCTAAACACTTTTATACTTTTATTAATTACAAAAGAAATGTTAAAGGCTATCCCAGTGTTATGCATTATAATGAAAACCAATCGTCAGAGCTCAATGTTATTACTAACATGTTTGCAGACTTCTTCGAATCTGTATATAATGACGAATTTTTATATAATGAAAATGACTTTAATTTTACTGATACAATTCACAGTAATTTTAATAATTATACACTTACAGTCGAAGAAGTTTTTGAATCTCTCAGATCACTAGATATAAACAAAGGTCCAGGCCCAGATCTGATACCACCAATATTCTTTAAAAATACATACACTGGTCTGGCATCTCCACTTCAAACAATTTTTAATAACTCGTTAAGAACCGGTATATTCCCAGATGTATGGAAGGGCTCTTTTATCACCGCAATTTTTAAATCTGGTGATAGGTCAAACATTAAGAACTACAGAGGAATAGCTGGTCTATCTGTAATACCGAAATTGTTCGAAAAACTAGTTACTTCCAAAATGTATGAGGAAGTTAAGTGCATTTTAGATAAAAATCAACATGGCTTCATAAAAGGTAGATCAACAGTAACTAACCTAACCGATTATACCACATTTATGTTAAATGGTATGGAACAGGGGAATCAGTTTCATTCGATTTACACTGATTTCAGTAAAGCGTTTGATAAAGTTGATCATTCATTGCTATTGTGTAAACTAAAAAAGATTGGTTTAAATAAAAATATTTTAAAATGGATTAAATCATATCTATCAAATCGTTATCAGATGGTTAAAATCAATAATGTGTTCTCTAGGAATATTAAAGTTTCATCTGGTGTACCACAGGGAAGTCACCTAGGACCATTACTATTTATCTTATTTATTAATGATTTACCTAACGATTTCGAAAACTGTATGTATAGCTTATATGCTGATGATTTAAAAATATATACAGCTATAAAAAAGAGTGAAGATTGTGAAATATTACAAATCAATCTTAATAGTTTATACAATTGGTGTATAAAAAATAACCTTCAGCTTAATATTGAAAAATGTAAGGTTATGAAGTTTTATAGAAACAGAGCCCCGATAGATAGTAACTATAAAATAAATAACTGTCAACTTGAAAATTGTACGGAAATAAACGATCTAGGAATTTTATTAGACAAAAAACTAAATTTCAGTTTACATATTGATAAAATTCAGTCAACGGGTCGTAAAATGTGGGGCTTCATTAAAAGGAGATCAAAGGAGTTTGATGATCCTTATATAACTAAAACATTATATTGTTCCTTAGTCCGTCCAATTCTGGAATATGGTAGCGTTATATGGAATCCCCATCTTATCAAAGATATCAAAAATATTGAATCAATTCAGAAACAATTTTTGTTATTTGCTTTGAGAAGTCTAAATTGGAATAATAATACCAATTCATATCAGTTACCTGCTTACGAGAATAGACTAAAATTATTAAATCTACATACACTAGAATATCGTAGAAATATGGCGGATGCAGTTTTCGCTTTTGATTTAATCAATAACAATATAGATTGTTGCCAATTAAAACAGAAGATTAGAATAAACTCAAACTGCCGAAACTTAAGGAACATTAATTTTCTACTTGTAGATAGGCATAGGACAAATTATGCTAACAACGAACATATTACAAGAATCAGCAGAAGATTTAATAAATTCAACTCTTATTATGCACCAAATATCAGTAGAATAAGTTATAAAAACAGCATGAAGAATGGAAGAAGTCATGAATAATACTATATATGCACTCATTTCTTTTAAAATTTTCATTTTAAATCATGTTATAATATTGTATAAATTTAGATTTAAAATATGTCTGTAATTAGATATCAATAAATAAATAAACCACCAGTGTATATATCGACAATGAAAAATTAAAGTCTGGCTTTTCGATTTTGATCATGTTGTTATTAAAAATATTATTTGATTTTATTTCTTAAACTTCTAATGTTTGATTTTGTTATGATTTATTTAAATTGCTGCTTTTTCATGCGCTTAATGCATTATATTGTTTTTTTTTTTTTTTAAGTTAAATAATTATAAAACTTTAGTAAATAATTTTTCTCTTCAATATTAATATTAATATGTACATATATGCCCAAACTTTAATTATTTTTTGTATTTTTTTTCTAGAAGATGGGAATGTCACCACTAGTTTTTAACGAAAGACTGCTCCTATGTTATTTCTCTTTGTTACATAATAATATATATAGTTTAACATTTTGTTATTTTTTTTGTATTTTATAAAATTATGCTGATACTATATTTTGTTGAATTGTAATAATTATGAGAGGTCTGTTATGTAGGTCGCCTCCGCCTGGTACAGACTGGGTAACGCCAAAAGATCTACAAGATAGGGTGGATCAAGTCGAACAGCTTTTACCGTCGGCTCCGTATCCTATCTGAAACATATGGGGGGGATCAAGTCGAACAGCTTTAGCTGTCGGCTCCGTATCCTATATGCAAACATATAGGGGGGATAAAGTCGAACAGCTTATGCTGTCGGCTCCGATTCCTATATGTGGTCTTGGCGAATATGATAGGGGGGATTCAAACCGAACGGCTAGCTGTCGGTTCCGTATCCTATCATATCATTGCAACCTTCGGTGGCTGGTCTGGTCATGTTTCAGGCAGTCATCAAAGTTTCAATGGTTACATAAGGGACTTATTCTGAATGTGATTCGCAAGTGTACGCGCTACCTACAGGGTGACCACAAAAAGTGCGACGCTAGAGGAGTAAACCTTGGAAATAAAAATCCCCTAATCTATGGTGACACAGCATATGCCTAAAAATGAATGGTTAGTGGGTAACTAACCGCTAATATGCGGACTCTGGATACCAGGCGACCTCCAGTTTCAATCAGCCTTCCCCTGGTAATGCGGAGCTCTGCAAGGGGTGACCTTTCTTTCTCGCGCTACTCGTGGGTACAAAACATGGATCAAAACAAAAACAACAAAAGAGATACGCTATCTCCAGCGCAGGAAAGGGCAGCGAAAAGGCTTAGAGCCTCATCGTCTACTCCACCTTCGACCAATAGCAGCAAAGATAGCAAAAGGCCTAAGATATCTGAAGCATCGGAACTAAACCCGCAGCAGAGGCACAGCCCTCAAGAAGAGGATTCAACAGAGGACATCCTCACGTTGATCGACTCGCAAAATGATGACCTAAGCGATATAAACTGGAAAGTTCTAAAGCGAAGAGTCGAAGGTACATGTACCGTCATCACTTTCTCCATCGACAGCCAATCGATGGAGAACCTAAAGCAGAAAGGATACTACACATCTGCTATAAATTCTCCAGCATCAAGCTCCGTCCAAAATCAAAGGAGCTAGATAGCGGCAAGCCGCAACTCCCAGAGGATGCTGAGGGAAAAAAATAACCTAAAGGTTATTCAAGCGAATCTTCATAGAGCAGCAGCGGCGATGGCCGTATTTGCTTGGAGATTCGCTAAAGAGGGTTTCCACATGGCTCTTCTACAAGAACCAAGAGCCATCACGGGAAAAATAATAGGTATTCCTCAAAACATAGGTAAGTTAATTTACGATAAAAATAGTGACAGGCCTAGAACTGCACTCTTAATTTCAAACGAGATTAACTTTCTAAATATACCTTTTTTCATACGTACAGATCTAGTAGCAGTACTGGTGAAACTACCAACATCGGGAGGTTTCCAAGAGGCGATCCTTGCCTCGGCCTACTTTCCTAGTGAGGAGCAAGAGGCTCCACCGCAAGAAATCAACGAACTTTTTGAATATGGCAAACGTCATAATCTACCAGTCATCCTGGGTTGTGACGCAAATGCCCACCACATAGTATGGGGCAGTAGTAATATAAATAAGAGAGGTGAGTCACTTTTAAATTTTCTTACTACTAACAAGCTAGATATACTAAACAGAGGCAGTACCCCCTACCTTTATTAACTCAATCAGGCAAGAAGTACTTGATTTAACCATTACAAGCCCCTGCATAATAGAGAAATGTGTCAATTGGCACGTTTCAAAAGAGGCTTCCCTATCAGACCACAGGCATATCTGTTTTGATATAAAGTCCTCCCTAATTTGGAATAATGTATTTAGAAACCCTAAACGTACTAACTGGAATAATTACCAGAATCTTCTAATGTACGAAATAGGTAACTCAGAGGTAAAAATAAGTAGTCCACACTGCATTGACCTCCAAGCTAACAATCTCGTAGGTAACATTCTGAGTGCATACGAACAAAGCTGTCCCGTCTCACATAAGAAAAGGATTAAACAAGTCCCCTGGTGGAATGAGGAACTAGCGGAAAAACGCAAAGAAACAAGGAGACTGTTCAACAGAGCAGAAACCTTTGGTTCGTGGGACGAATACCGTAGCTCACTAACCGAATATAACAATCTATTGAAGAAATCAAAAAAGCAATCATGGAGAAAACTATGTGAAGAGATCGAAGAACTCCCAGTTGCCTCCAGACTCCAAAAAGTGTTAGCAAAAAACACTCCGATAGACATCGGACTATTAGAGAGACCAGACGGGTCCTCAACCACCAACAGTCTCGAAACACTAGAGGTGTTATTGGCAACACATTTTCCTGGCTGTAAAATTATCCGAAATGACGAAGATCTAGAGGTAGAGGAAAGGATGACCCGTCCTACTCCTAATAGCAGACAAGCTGCAAATAGAATCTTCACTCCGGAAAAGATTAAATGGGCAATAAACACCTTCAAGCCATTCAAATCGGCCGGAGTAGACCAAATTTCCCCCGCTCTCTTACAAAGGGGATTAGAGATCCTTATGCCAACGATGATAAGAATCTTTAAAGCAAGCTTTATATGGGGGTATATCCCTACAATATGGAGGAAAGCAAGGGTAGTATTTATACCAAAGGCAGGGAATCGTCCCAGTGAAAAACCTAAATCATATCGCCCAATAAGCTTAACATCCTTTTTTGTCAAAACTATGGAAAAACTAGTGGACCTCCACATAAGATCAGGAGCAAACAGAATCCGCCTAAATACAAAGCAACATGCCTACCAGAAGGGAAAATCTACGGAATCAGCTCTTCATGAATTAGTAAGGTATATAGAAAGGGCAAAGGACCACAAAGAAATTGCACTATGTGCTTTCCTAGACATAGAAGGAGCATTTGACAATACTCCCCATGATGCTCCCCATGAATGGAATTATAAATTTTCGTAACTTACACGAATGGGCAAGTGAAAATCCACATACAACAAGAACGAGATCATTTCAACATCGATTTAGCATAAACGTGTGGGCTGGTGTGATCGTATCGTTGATATGTTCATTGGACCTTTTTTTCTGCCACAAAGATTAAACAGTGCACAATATTAGCAATTTTTTCAAAATGAATTGCCCGGATTGCTAGAAGATGTTCCCCTTGTACAAAGGCGAATACATTTATACCAACAAGAAGGCGCTCCAAGTCACTATGGCCGAATTGTTACGGAATGGTTAAATGAAAACTACAGAAATCGTTGGATAGGAAGAAATGGCCCAATACATTGGCCTGCAAGATCCCCAGACCTAACAGTTATGGACTTTTATGTTTGGGGGACGATGAAAGAAGAGGTGTATGTAACCGAAATAACAACATTAGAAGAATTTAAGGCACGAATTGCAGTAGCAGCGCAAAAAATTAGGGACCAATTACCAACTCTTGATATGACAAGATCAATACAAAAACGAGCACTTGTTTGCATTCAGGTGGGAGTAGGTCACTTTGAGCAACTGCTATAATCCTATAATGGTAAAATTATTTAAATAACACTTTAAAATAAAATTATTTTAATCGAAACCAATTTATAATTTTTTTTTTTATTTTAACACAAGTAAAGGACGTTTTTTGTTACCTTTCTACTGGGCAAACCAGAAGTCGCACGTAAAAGCTTTGTATGGCGATTTCGTAGGTAACACTATGACGCATACAAATCAAATTAAAAAAAAATTATACCCGACAAAATTTTGAGAAAACTGGCATTTTACCAAAATCTGATTATTTTTTTTTTGAAAAAATCATAACTTTAACGCAATTTAATGCAGACCTAGCAACCGGTGAAAATAACGGTAATATCGAAATAAAGGTAAATTAATTGTCTATCAAACGCGCCTAGTTTGGATATTCTAGGTTCAATACGCTAGAAGGTATAATTGAATAAGTGCTAGTACCTACTTCTCCGAAGGACTTTTTTAAAACACCCTGTAGCTCAATGCACCCTGTAGCTCAAAAAACTTCCATACGTCATCGTTCGCAGCAATTAAACATCAAACCATCCACATTACATTATTCAACATTTTGCATCGTGTTCTCCATTTAAAGGCTTATAAGATCCAGCTGACGCAAGAATTAAAACCAACTGACCATGCATTACGTCGGCAATTCGTTTCTTGGGCAATCGAAAAACAAGAAAATGAGAATTTTTTTAACAAAATAATCTTCACCGACGAAGCTCATTTCCAGCTCAATGGCTACGTCAATAAACAGAATTGCCGCATTTGGGGTGAAGAGAATCCAAGGGTTATCTTAGAGCAACCATTACATCCACAAAAAGTTACGGTTTGGTGTGGTTTGTGGTCAGGAGGAATCATCGGACCATATTTTTTTGAAAACGCAAATGGAAATGCGATTACGGTCAATGGAAATCGCGACAGGGAGATGATCCGAAGCTTTTTGTGGCGGGAAATTGATGATTTGGACGTAGAGAATATGTGGTTTCAACAGGACGGTGCCACTTGCCACACAGCAAGAGAAACAATGGATCTTTGAAGGAAAAGTTCGAAGATCGCATTATATTTCGTAGAGGAGGAGTGAATTGGCCACCAAGATCGTGCGATTTGACACCGTTGGATTTTTTTTTTGTGGGGTTTTGTGAAATCGAAAGTGTACAGCAATAATCCCACAACAATTCAAGAGCTTAAAAACAACATTATCGAGCAGATTTCAACCATTGACAACAGTTTATTGAACAACGTGATTCAGAATTTTGGTAAAAGATTGGGAACCTGCCGAGCCAGTAGGGGGGGCCACTTTGCCGACATAATTTTTCATTATTAACCGGAACCTATTTGTAATAAATTAAAATAAAAATATATTTAATATTTAAAAAAAAAAGTCTTTTTTTATTAAAATTAAAATGATACCTCAATTTTGAACACCCTTTATAATATATACAGGGTGGACATGAAATAGCTGATCGACGATATACCACGCTATTGGTGGTAGTATTGGAAGAAAAAAATTATAAAAGCACTTTCCTGGATTCGACCCCCACTTCGAGCTAAAGATGATTTGCTAGTGGGACCTCTAAAAAAAAGTAATATCATGTTTGGGTTGGGTCCATAACTTTTTAAGGCGACGACGGAAAATAGGTAATAGACAGGCCCTTAACACAAGCTATAAAGTTTCCGTAGCTTCAGGGGTTTGGAACCTACATGTCCCGAAATGTGATTGTTTGCTCTAAAAACCGATGGTCTGAAAAAAAGGTTTACCTATAACTTATTTTCCTTATAAAATATCTTAGCTTCTTATATCTTCTTTGAAATAAAAACAATTGAAATAATTTGAATTTGTATCAATTTAAATAATTTGTATTTGTAGCACTAATATGTTCTTTGAAATAAAAACACTAAAATATCTTCAATTACTAAAATATCTTCACCCTACCTCTCAAAATATACTGAAATAAGTGTAAATAGGAAAGATCTTAAACAAATTTTTCCTATTTACACTTATTTCAGTAAAAAAAAACCATAATTACACTTATTAAATTCTTTATTACATACAATAATAACTTAAAACTGCAATAACACGTTGAATTATATGTTAAATTATGATGCAACCCATTCGCTTGAGTGCACAAATGCAAATGGAACTTCTGTCGCTTGAGTGCACAAGTTAATCCGCCGACGAAGCGAATTTTGAACTCTACTGAAAATTTCATGAGATATTTTTATTTTATCACACGCATTCATAATTCGTGTACGCAATTCTTGAACTGAGGCTACTGGCAAAGAATAGACTTCATTTTTCAAATGTCCCCACAGATAAAAGTACAACATATTTAGATCTTGTGACCGTGGAGACCATGATACTGGTCTACCGCGTCATATCCATTTTTGGTGATACAAATTATTTAAATAATGTCTAACTGTTCTGAAATAATGTGTTGGTGCACTAAGTCTAAGAGGCATGTCATCTAATAAATCGTCTAAAGTGTGATCCAAAAATGTTAGATAGCTGTTGACATTTAAGTTGCCTTCTAGAAAAACAGGTCCAATTAAAATGTTGTTAACAATTCCGCACTGCACATTGACTTTAAACCTTCTTTGGCTATTGGATTCTACAGTCGCATGAGGATTTTCGGTATTCCACTGATGCATATTGTGAAAATTAAAAATTCCATTCTTAGTGAATGTAGCTTCATCTGTAACTAAAATTAACTCACCAAAATTAGGGATTTCATCAAGTTTCTGTAGAAACCATTGGTAAAATTCTAATCTCTTGGGGGCCATCATTTGGTTCCAAAGTCTGCACTTTCTGTAAATAATAAGGATAGAAATCTAAGCTATGTAATACAATACAGCCTCGCTGAACTTACTGTACAATCTTCTTCTCAAATAGCTAATATTGTTCTCTATTGAGTTGTCATACTATCATACATACTATTTCTTCCATTGCTAATGGTTGAAATGATCCTCTTTCTCGTAGTCTTTGATATGTTGTAACAAATCTATTTGCTGCTGGCTGTCTCCTACGAGGAAATCGTTCTGCATACAATCTTCTAGCTTCAGCGCGGTTTTGTTATGCTTCACCATAAATTATTAACATGTGAACATATTCTTCGTTAGAAAACATTTTATTTTTGAAATTTAAACTTTACTTGTTAAGTCAATACTGTTTGATATTTT
This sequence comes from Empis stercorea, assembly GCA_949752835.1. Taxonomy (NCBI): domain Eukaryota; kingdom Metazoa; phylum Arthropoda; class Insecta; order Diptera; family Empididae; genus Empis; species Empis stercorea. The sequence goes on along the minus strand of OX457085.1, from coordinate 50,883,172 downwards.
TGAAACAAAATCATTTTTACACTTCACTGCCTTATTTATTATTGAGCAGGCAAAAACTAATTACTAAACGAGGTCCCAAAAATTATAAGAGGTAATACAAAGCGTAATTAAAAGAGGGAAGCCCAAAAGTAATACATTTATTTTGATCTTTACCTACAGAAAATCCGACTTATTGGCCAACGGACAAAAACAAAATTCCCGATCTCTTGGACTTCTTCATATCAAAAAAAGTATCTGGTAATTATATAGAGCTAGAGGATAATTATGATATACAATCTGATCATTCAGCTGTTATCCTTACAATGTGCGATAATATAATAAAAAAATGTACAAAACCAACATTGACAAACAAAACAACCGACTGGGAAAGCTTCAAAATTGACCTGAATTACTCATTAAACTTGAATGTCACACTATGTACTAAACAACAATTAGGTATTGCTGCAGATCAATTTACATAACTTATACAAAAAGCTGCATGGAACAACTCAAAAGAAATAACACGTAAAGTAAAAGGCATAAATTACCCGAGAGAAATTAAAGAAATTATAGAAGAAAAGAGAAAAGTCAGAAGACGGTGGCAACAAACTCGTAGCCCAGCAGATAAAAATATTTTAAACAGGAAAACTCAACAGCTCAAAAGGGAAATTCTAAAGATTAAAAACGAGTCTATAGGAAAGTATCTAGAAAAATTATCAACTGACCATAGAACCGACTATTCACTGTGGAAAGCCACGAAAAAGTTAAAAAACCCAATAACTCACCTCCCTACAATTAGAAAAACTGATGGTTCCTGGGCAAGAGATAACAGTGGTAAAGCAGCACAAGCATTTGCCGATCACCTCGCCGAAATATTCATGCCCAACGACAATGGAAACACAGTCAACCTAGCAGAATTTATAAATAACGACAACCAAAGTATAGGAACAGTAACAGTTCAAGAAGTCAGAAAAAAAATTAAAACAAGCTTCAAAAAGAAGAAAGTTCCAGGTTTCGATTTAATAACACCAAATATCCTTAATCAACTGCCCAAAAAAGGTATAAAAATGTTAGTTTATAATAAATGCATCATTCGGTTTAAGATACATACCAAATATCTGGAAAGTGGCAGAGGTGATTATGCTGCCAAAACCTGGCAAACCAGCAAATGTAACTTCATCTTCAGGCCAATTTCGCTCCTACCAATACTTTCTAAACTCCTGGAAAAACTATTTAAAAAAAACCGATAATCGAATTCGACAATAGACCAAATTTATCGAATCACAGATGTTATCGAGAAGGTTCTGGAGGAAAAGCAAGTTTGTTCCTCATAATTTATAGACGCTGCCCAGGCCTTTGATAAGGTCTGGCATGAAGGGCTAATTCATAAAATAAATAAAATATTACCAAAGCAACACGTAGAATTCCTTACCTCGTATTTGTCGAATAGATTCTTTCGTATCAAACAAGAAAACGAATATTCAGACCTAAAACAAATCAATGCAGGTGTACCTCAAGGAAGCATTCTACCTCCTATATTATACATATCTACTTTTTACAAGTGAGATACCAACTCGCAAGTAATTTAGTTATGGCAACATTTGCTGACGACACAGCGATGATGGCCAGACAGAAATATTAAAGAATCTACAGAAAAATTACAATTAGCAAACAATCGGATTCAAGATAGGGGCAAAAAAGTGGAAGATCAAAATTAACGATTCTAATCAATTCATATCAACTTTACCAACAAAAAAATAAATCACCTACCAGTTTTCCTGAACGGGAACGTAGCCCCATATGAATCAAAGGCAAAATATCTGGGAATGACTCTTGACGTCAAATTAATGTGAAAGGAGCATGTTAAAGTTAAAAAAAGCGAATTGGAACTAAAATACAAAAAGATGTATTGGCTAATAAGCAGGAATTCGAGTCTGTCAATCAATAATAAGATTTTGATATACATATAATCAAATTCTGAAACCGGTCTGGTTGTACGGAATTCAGCTGTGGGGCTGTACCAATAACTGTCACATTAAAAAATATAATTATTCCAAAATAAAGTCTTCGAAACATGGTAGATTTGATTTAACAAATTTAAATTAGATTTAACACGGAAAAAACCAATAGATTTGATATACATAATCATCAATATTCATACGGATATACTAAATCACCAAATAACAAAATTAATTCAAATCAGTCCAAAGCAAATCTAGGGAGCCACTGGGTAACCTAGTAATTACAAATGTAGGTTAAGATGTATCAAGAACAAACTGATGCTTGGTCTGTTAAACCAGTTTTAGTGCTATCCAGCAGTTATAAAGTTATAATATAATTATCATGCAATTAAAAAAAAAATCTCTACCAACCTGTAATATCTTAATATTTACTACCCGTTTTCAGTAAAAAATAAATTTTGAGAGGTAGGGTGAAGATATTTTAGTAATTGTTTTTTTATTTCAAAGAAGATATTAGAGCGCATTTTTATAAGGAAAAAAAATTATTTTTTAGTGTAATTTTTTTCAGAAAATCAGTTTTTAGAGCCAAAATTTAAAAAAATCACATTTCGGGGCATGTTGGTTCCAAACCCCTGAAGCTACGGAAACTCTTTATAGCTTGTGTTAAGGGCCTGTCTATTACCTATCCAACAAATTTCAGTGGACCTCTAGAAAACTTATGGACACAAACATGATATTACTTTTTTTAGAGGTCCCACTAGCAAATCGTCTTCAGCTCGAAGTGGGGGCCGAATCCAGGAAAGTACTCGTATAATTTTTTTCTTCCAATACTACCACCAATAGCGTGGTATATCGTCGATGACCCTCCTGTATATTACATACTTACATATATAATAAATATATACAAATTGTATTATGTGAAGAAGCAAAAAAATGTGCCATATATATTATATATACACTGTTATATATATCTATATTCTATAATAAAACAAAATTAAAAAAGATCATTGATTTATATGCATAGGGACCTTAGTTCATGAACCTTATATACACATACATAATGTACATTTATATGTATATATATGGTTATAATATCATTATCATATCATAGACAGGACTAATTTTCATATTTTTCATATATTTATTTTAAATTAATTAATTTTTTTTTTTAAATTAATTTAATTTTCAACTTTATATATATGTGTATGTAAATATGTTTAGATGTTTATAAGGTTATCACATTATATAAGACAAAACTATTGTTTTTCATATACATATTTGTATGAAAAAAATTATGAAAAATAACATTCGGGTTCAATCCCCATCAGAGACAATTATGCTTATTCTGGAAAACTTCTTATTTGAATTTTTGTTATTGTACAAAGTGTTCGCAGGGATAACATTTACCAATTATTTAAAATTAAATATACATACATGATACATAAAAAACAACAAACAAGAAATAATTTCAAAAATTAATCAATGACTTGGGTCGAATTCTCTGAAGAGATATCGAGTATATGATATCGAAATTTGTGCTATTTGGGATTCTATGACTCGATTGATCGAGCTGTCAAACGATAATTTTATTCGATATATATTTTGGTATCGTATCTATTTATACATTAAATTAATTATACAGTTATACGGATGCTCTAATTGTCTATTTTTTTTCTATTTTGACATTAAAAACTCTTATTTTAAATACGTATTTACGTTTTTGAATACGTATGATAATGTAGTTGCTCGATCGTTTTCTAGAATACTCCAATTATGTGAAAGTGAAACGCAAAGTTAAGGGAATCTCAAATACGAAGTTTTCCAGAATAAACATGATTATTTTTTTTTTATTTTTTTTATAGGTTTTTCAAAAAATTATTATTTTTTAAATATAATAAAGTAAAATCAGTAGTGGGATTCTCTAACGATTTAGAATTAGAGTTTAGACTCTAAATACTAATTTTAGAGCATTTTGGAATTCTGTAACGAAAAATTCTCTAAGTTAGAGTTAATCTGACAGCTCTAACTTAGAAAGAATTTTAGTGCGCGCGCCATCTATCGCATTATCGGAAAGTATTTTTTTTGTACTAGTTTAGTACTAGTTCCTTTCTAACTTAGAATGAAAGAGCTATTCACTAATGAATTTTGACTCTAACTTAGAGTGTGATTTTACTCACTATTTATTCTTTTGTGAGAATTGTATTTGAAAAGATGTAAGTTGATAATTTTAAATATTTAATTTTTATTTTTCAAAATACATAAGTATATATATAATATATATAAATATAATATATAAATATATATATAATATATATATAAGTATATATATATATATTTATTTTAATAGGTGTAAGATACACTTTTTGATTTGATTTAATAAATATCAATATTTTATTTAGGGATATTAAAACAACTCAACAAAATGCCCTCGACATTTTAAATTTATTATAATTTTTTGTTATTGTTGTCAATCTTTCAAACGCTTGCTTAATAATAAATTAATCTGACAGACAACTACTGTCAATTCATAAAATTACAAAAAAATCTAGTACTTCTCTCTAAATCTATTACTTGGAATTACAGAATACCAAATTTCTCTAAGTTAGAGAATCGATATATAGTTAGAGTGTCTCTAAACTCTAAACTCTAAATCGTTAGAGAATCCCACTACTGAAATCTAAAATTTTGAAAAAGAAAATAATAAACATTCATTATAAATTTTTTTGACAAATATTAATTTCCCCCAACATAAAATATGAAAATATAAATAAAAAAAATTGGTTTAAAAAAACTTTCCCTTTTAGCATTATTCAACCAAAAAGTAATAAACAAGCAAATAGTACCACCTCAAGGTACTTTTCTATGGAGGTTAAGTAACCGTCAACCCCACATTGTACCCGCCCCCATGACGCGGCGTCCCACGGAATACTCCCCATTGAGACGTACTCTTCAAGACCTTTAATTTGACACCCCACATGATTTTTGTATGATTTTGGCCCTCACATGACTCACGGCGCCACGGAATACTCCCCATTGAGACGTACTCTTCAAGACCTTTAATTTGACACCTCACATGATTTTTGTATGATTTTGGCCCTCACATGACTCACGGCGCCACGGAATACTCCCCATTGAGATGTACTCTTCAACACTTTTCATTTGATATCCAACATGATATTTTTGGTACATGTAAAAATTAGCGGCCAACGTGACCCTTCCCCCTCATAATAAAGCCCAAATTTATAGGACACCATATATCTGATAACACGAGCTTAAATTCCAAATTTGAGCCGTTTAAGAGTTATGACCAGGTGAGGAGATATACTGGAAATGTGAACTTATAAAAGGGAAAGTAAAAAGCTATTAAATTAAGCTTCCTTTACTTTTTAATTTTACCACTAAAACCAACCCCTACGAACGCGTACCTTTTTCCAACAACATAATTTTTGAAGTAAAACTTCTTTAGCAGCGTTTGGGTGATTTCATGAAAATGTCACGAAATTTTGTCCCATTCCGTTATTTTCAATATATATAGTGTAATAAATATAAATATATTTATATACATATATAAAAAAGTTGCCAAGTTGGAAGAGTGCTTCATATCACCTTTTGATCCACCTAGGATTTACTTAAAACGAAGATTTAAATAAAAGTTATAATTAAAAAAAAAACCCCAATGTTGTACAATTTAAAATTACAATATAGTTTTAATAAATAATTATTCCAATTTGTAATAAATACAACACACTAAATACTCGAAATGTAATACATATATGTTTTTTTTTTCAATTTTAGAACTCATATTTGGGTAATTAATTTCATTTTTGTTAGTAAACATTATTGTTGAAGTAGGAACGCTATATCATAGTGTGTTCAAAAAACAAATATACCGAATACTAAAAATAATACAATAGTCATAAATAAACGTACCTTATATTCATTTGTATCATATAAAACAACCTTCCTATGCGCATCGCAAGCTACCAAAAGCTTATCATCAGGTGAATATTGGCAGTCCGTAACAGATCCTAAATGATTTAGTTCAGTTTTAAGTTGAAGTGTATTATTGGTAAACAAAAATATTCTTAGTTTTTGATCGCTCCCTCCAACAGCTACGTCTCGAGTACTACAATTCACTGCTATACAACTAGGTTCAAATCCAGTAGGCAAAGAAAATATTATTTGGTGATCCTTTAAATTATAATTTCATTATAGTTTCAACGCATTAACTGTACACTCTCTATACCTTTATCACAATAATTTCCTTTTGACAAGCTAAAAATATAATATGTTCATCCTTTAATGCAGAAATTCCCCGTGGTTGAGAGTTTAATTTTACAACTACATTGGTAAATACATTTCTTTCAATATTTATTTGCCTTAAAGTATCATCTATACCGCAAGTGTATACACAATCACCAAAAGCCAAAATGCCATTTAGCTATTAGAAAACAATGAAAAATAGAAAAATTATATGAAATCGTTAGTTTGTTTGCATAAAGTATGTTCGTTTTCTAAGTAAACACTATTTGGTAAGCAGAAAAATGTAACTTTTCAAAAACCAAAGATCTCAAGCATAAAAACACCTTCAGTGAGTACACTATTTGGTAAGCAGAAAAATAAACTTTTCAAAAACCAAAGATCTCAAGCATAAAAACACCTTCAGTGAGTACATACATAATACCATAGTTCGTTCATGTATCTTATAGTTATCCAATCATGGAATTTTTTGTGTTGTACGACCGAGATTGAAATTGTAGTTGGTAGCAGCGTCGTTTATTATTGGATTAAAAAGTTTATTATTGATTTCACGAGTTCATCGAATGATCAATGATGAGTTCATCGTAAAAAAAATTATTTTTTAACTATAACATACGTATTGATGATTTTTTTTAAAAAGTAAGTATGTTTATTGTTCATAGATAATGAAAAATAGCTATAAAGGGGAGATCTGTTATTTATTGAATTAAAAACAGGAAATTCTCTTTCGTAGTTAAAACATTTTTGAATGCGGAATTTCGGGCGCCAATAGAAATGCATTGGAGGACTAAGAATTTCTCGCAAAATATTTAAAAATCAAAAAATTTGAAAAGAAATATAATTTAAATCTTAGAAAGTTGGTGTTTTAATTATATAAATTCTGTTTTAATTATATAAATTTTCCTTATTTTTTTAAATATAAAAATATATTCTACCGAAAACGGAATTTTTTACCATTTATTATTTTATTTATTGTTATATTTATCATGAAATAGTTTGGTTTTTTTATTCCTTGACTTTTCAATGGAAATTTGCTGACTTTATTTTTTGAATTCAGTTATAAAATTTCAGCATTTCACTTAAATTTACCTCAAAAATTACATAAAAAATACTTTTTTATTAATTTTTTTTTAAATTTTCTAGCTAATTAAGGATAAAAAATAAAGTAATTACCAATTTTATTCCCTAGCTTAATTTTTTCAATCTCGACGGTACAACACAAAAAAAGGATAACTATAAGCTATATAAACAATGATAATAATCAGGATCGTGATCTAGAGCCTTTTCAAATGTGTGTGCTCATGTATTCTTTGACGTTTTCAAAACATTTTGGTATCATATAATAGAATTACAGAAAATAGAAATAATATTAGCAATATATTGACAATTATTATTTACCATGTACGGTTCGATATTAAGGTTTATAAAGGCCAATATTCCCTTTTTCTCTAGAGATAGATTCAAATTAAATATTGATGATTCATATATGAATTTTTGAATCCCATTTTTTATTGATTCTTTTTCCTAATTATTCTGATAAAAAATTTAGCGAAGAGCAGCCAGGGTTCATTTTATGAGCAAAGTTACTTACACACAGTTACTTATTATATTACACACAGATTTGTTGTATGAAAATCAACAAATTATACATGCATTAAGGTCGGTGCTAGAGAAAATCCCAGATGAAAATATGGCCATTCATCATTTCATCCAGACCACTAATTTGAATATGTTTATCAAATATCAGCCCAATTCATCCAGGGGTTCCAGAGAAAATACCAGATGAAAATTGCCATTAATTGAAAACAGTTGTAAAATTAAAACTGCGAAATTGCGTTAAAACTTTGTGCAGTTGAGATTTTCGAATACAATGCTTTTGCAGAGGAGACTTATCGAACACACTGCTTTTGTAGTTTTGCAGTTGTGAATTATCTGCTTTTGTAGTTTTGCAGTTGTGAATTAGAAGTAAATTTTGCTAAGAGAATTGGTAGGAAAAATTCGGAAAAATCGGAAGTTTCTAAAAGACCTATCCTTGTTGGCCTAACTACAAACTGGAAAAAAAACTTGATTTTCAAAAACATTAAGCTGCTAAAAGATAGTGACTTTTCAATTAAAAGTGACTTCACTTTCAATCAGAGAAAAACGCGGGCAACACTAATTACGGCTAAAGAAGTATTAGAAAGCACAGGTAAATCTGTCAAAATCATAAATAATAAACTTATTGTACATGGTGATAGTGGTAGTGTTGACTCCCAAAAGGTTCTGAAGACTGTTGAAGTTGAGAAAATAGCGAACGCTAAAAGAAATAGTTCATTAACTGAAATCGACATAGAAGCTGGAAAAAACGATAACACCAAAATCCATAAAAGCAACAATCAAATAAGGTCGAACAGCATTACAAGAGACAGGAAAAATTCCATCGGCAGCATAGGCAACTCGGCTAAGGATAAACAAACCAACAAAGTCGCTGGAACTGAAAACGTAATCAAGACTTAATATATATCTTAGATTAAACGGACGGAATAAACGGCAAGAACTGGAAAATCAAAAGGCTTACGGAAGACACAACGGAAATAAATAAATAATTAGTTAATCCTCCTAGAAGGGGTTGAGCGCAAGGTTTACAACCTTACCTCGAAAAATAAATCTGTATTGAGACCTGAAAATCCTCGGGTAATGCGGAATAAAAAGAAAATGAATATGGTTAGGAAAAAGGTTAATGATTTGGAATTGCGTTTAGGAACATGGAATGTGTTAAGTCTATACAAAAGTGGTGCGCTAAAAAACCTAACTCAAGTGTTAAAAAAATATAGAATGAAAATTACTGCCGTACAAGAAACTAGGTGGTTAGATGAAAGCAACTTCACGTATGATAATCATGTTGTCTACTCCAGTGGTAACAAAAATAAAGTTCATATGTTCGGAACGGGCTTCATTGTGCAAAAAGACATCAATCACATTATTATTGACTTTAAAGCTAAAAATGAAAGATTATGTGCGCTGAGATTTAAAACGAAGTTTTTTAATGTAGCGATGATATGCCTCCACGCTCCAACTAAAGATAAAGATGAAGAAGAAAAAGATAGATTCTACAATGAGTTAAATATTCTGTATAATGAATTGCCAAAAAATGATATAAAAATAATTGCAGGTGATTTTAATGCAAAAATAGGGAAAACAGCTGAAACCCCTCATAGTTTACATAATGATTCAAATAATAATGGTAATCGTGTATTAGATTTTGCACAATATAGAAAATTAACAATTAGTAGTACAACATTTGAGCATAAAAATGTACATAAACAAACTTGGAAAGCACCAAATGGTAATTATGCTAATCAAATTGATCATATACTAATAGATACTAGACATAGGAACAATATTGAGGATGTTAAAAGCTATCGTGGTGCATATTGTGATTCAGATCACTTTCTGGTTGGTGCAAAGTTTAAGGCAAGAATATCAACTGAAAGAAAAATTAAGAGAAACTCAGCAAAGAAATGGGACGTAAATAAACTGAAAGATGTTGAAGTAAAAATGAATTTTAGAAATCGAATGGTACAAAGTCTTGAAGAATCAAATAGCGCTGAAAATGAAAATGATGATGATGATATTGAAAAACAGTGGTACAAAATAAAAACTTCAATAAACTTAGCAGCGCAAGAAATACTTAGCATACGTAGAAAACCGCAGAGAAATAGCTGGTGGGATGAAGAGTGCCAGCGAGTAAATGATGAGAAAAATGAAGCAAGGAGGCAGGTACTGCAAATTAACACAAATGAAAACCAAGTAATTTACAGACTTAAAAGAAATAAAGCACAAAATTTATTCAGAAAAAAGAAAAGAGAGCTCATGGAAGAAAAATTAAGTAACATAGAAAGCTTTAGACAGGTAAATGAAGCTAGAAAATTTTACAAAGAATTAAAATGTATTACAAATGATTTTAGCCCTGTTGTAAATGCATGTAGGGATAAAAATGGTGAAATAATCCAAGAAAAATCGATGGTGATAAAAAGATGGCCAGAATATTTTGATGAATTGCTGAATCCGATAGCTGAAAATAATAACGTTAACGAGCAAGAAAATGTTGTAATACATACTGCTGAACCATATATTGAAGAACCAAGTGAAGAAGAAGTAGTTAATAGTATTTTGAAGCTGAAGAATAACAAAGCTTGCGGTATTGATGACATTCAAGCTGAATTGTTAAAAAGTGGTGGTAATACACTGTACAAAGAGATTCATATACTAATAAAAAATATATGGAAACAAGAACAAATGCCGGAAGAATGGAGTTATGGAATCGTAATCCCTCTACATAAAAAGGGTAACAAAATGGTATGTACAAATTATAGAGGTATAACACTGTTAAGCGTAACATACAAAGTATTTGCCACAATTCTAAACGAAAGGTTAAAAATCTATGCGAGAGAAATAATTGGAGAGTATCAAGCAGGTTTCACGCCGGGAAAATCAACAATTGATCAAATTTTCACGTTAAGACAAATAATAGAAAAAAGCAATGAATATAATCGTGATATGCACCATTTATTTGTCGATTTTAAACAAGCGTTTGACTCAATAAACAGAAATATGTTGTGGAATGCTATGAGACAGTTTGGTATTCCTGGAAAATTAGTAGCACTAGCGAAAATGACGACAGATGGATCAAAAAATCACGTCAGAATACAAGGTGATGTCTCAGAGTGTTTTGAGACAGTTACAGGAGTTAGACAAGGGGACGTCCTCTCACCAACATTGTGTAATTTTGCGCTAGAAAAAATTATACGTGATGCAGGACTAGAAACAAAAGGTACAATCTGGAATAAGTCATCTCAGTTGCTGGGTTTTGCTGATGATATTGATATGATGGCAAGAAATAAGAAAACGTTAGAAGAAAATTTCTATAAGTTCGATGAATCGGCAAGAAAATTTGGACTACGCGTTAATGAGGCAAAAACAAAGTATATGAGTAACTGTGGAGGTTTTCCAGTTAGACAAATTACCAGCATTAGCAGCTACAAGTTTGAATCAGTTAGATGTTTTAAATACCTTGGATCAACGGTGGATAATACAAATGACTGCAGCTTAGAAATTGATGAACGTTTAAAAGCGGCTAATAATGCTTTTGCCTCTCTATACAGAATCTTCGGATCAAATCTGCTGTCCAAAACATCAAAACTGAGGCTGTACAAAACACTTATTATCCCAGTATTAATGTACAGTTCAGAAACATGGGCGATGAAAAAGATGAAAACAGAATTGATATATTTGAACGTAAAGTACTTAGACGCATCCTTGGTCCAATAAAAGAAGATGGCTCTTTTAGACTAAGATATAACGTGGAATGTTTTGAGGATTTTAAAGAACCGTCGTTAAGCAACCGAATAAAGCTACAGCAACTCAGATGGGCCGGCCACTTGTTAAGAATGGATCGTGATGGTGTCATGTATAAAATTTATATAAATGGACCAGAAGGAAAGAGGGACACTGGGCGTCCAAAGATAAGGTGGATTGATAACGTCGAAAAAAATGCAGCAGACCTTAATGCAAGAAATTGGCGGATGATCGCTAGAGATAGAGAACAATGGAGGATTTTGTTACAGGAGGCCAAGATTCATTTTGGATCGATGAGCCAGCTATGATGATGATGATGAATTATCGAACGAACTGCTTACTTAGGACTAAGTTAAAACTGCATTTTCGAAAACGCCCAATTTCCCCACATTAATTTTTTATAAAATTGAGACTTTCCTAATAAAGCAAAATGCCATAAAAAAACGATGATATATCTAGCAGGCGTTTTCGTTAACTTCAAATAATCGTAGTACTGCAATGTTTTCATTCGATTTTATAGTAGTTTAATCAGCTGACAGTTACCAGTTGACATTAGGGGCATTGGTTAACCTAAATTTGTCGATCATTTGACATTAACGAGAACGCGCTATTTAAAATCAATGGTAATATTTATGTCGTATTAACGTGATTCTTGTCAATGGATTGATTATAGAAAATATTCTAATATAAGTTATACCTGATTACCATGGCCATTTCCTTCTACTTTGTTATTTATTCCACTCCCAGAATTCCAACTAGTAACAACACCGTCGTGGCTTCCAGTGTAAATTGTACTTCTATCATTAGTCAGTCCCAAGACTGTAATAGGCTTGTTATGACCTTTGATAATACGTAAGGGTTTTTCAGGATTATTTATATCCAAATAACTTATATGCCCCGAAAGAGAAACGGTCAGTAAATGTTCACCTTGCCATAGACATGATACCTGCTGATCGTCTACAGAGTCGCCCATAACGAACTCTGTAATCAATTCCTTTGTTTCAATATTCCAGAGTTTACAAGTCTTATCTCCGGAACAAGTTAATAATTGAGTTCCATCAGGTTTCCAAGCGACAGCATATACACCTCCTTTATGTGCTGGATTTCCAATTTCACCAATTAGCTGCGAACTATTTCCATCATATAAAAAAACTTTTCCGTCAAAACCTGCAGAAGCGAACATATCTCCACTTGGAGAATATCTTACAGCCTGCACATACCTATTGTGATCTTGTTTAGTCATTTTAAATTTAAATGGGGGACCTTCAAAGATTGCAATTGTATTATCTTCACTGCCTGTTATAATTCTAAAAGGTCTTGAGGGCTTAAAATCACAAGAATTAATTGCTTTAGATTGTCCACTTATTTCCCCAACAGATGTTCCAGTTTCTGCCATAAATACATGGCCAAATCTTTCCCGACCTTCTCCCACAACAACAATCCTCTGATTATCAGCAGACCACGCAATATCTTTTATAGGCCCTCCAATAGGATGGAACTCGTTTTTCAGGATGTGTTCCTTATTCACGGTGTCCCAGATTCGGACTTTTCCAGATTGATCTAGAAAATATGGAGTTACAATATTAATCAATTTAATTTTAATGTTCCCGCCTTATTTACCACCGGAAGCAATATAAAACCCACTAGGAGAATATTTAGCAACATTCACAGCACAAGAATGCTCTGTATACACATCTGCTACAGCTGGATTCTAAAATTATGCCGGATATTATTATATATACAGTGAGTCACAAAAGTGATGGGACAATACTGAAAAAATTTTATTATGTATAATTACTCAAAATTAGTAACCAATAATTAAAAACAATAAAATATGTTTTTTAGTTCTTTATTTCATTAATAAGTTAGATAGGTTATTAGATCATTTGGATTTAAATATTACTAAAAAAAATGAAAAAATATTCTATTAGTTGCGAAATTTAGCTCACAAAAGTCATGGAACAAACAATTTATTTTTTAAATTAAAATTAAAAAATTAAATTTTAATACTTGGTATGACATCCTTTTGCTGTAATTACCGTCTTTAGTCTTCTTGGCATCGATTGTACCAAATTTGAGGTTTCTTGGGCGGTAATAGTTCTCGATTCTTCCAACATAACTAGTATAGGCTTTTTTCTTGAAGTTACGTTATGTTTTCTTATTTTTTCTAGAAAATAACCAAAGATGCTCAATGGGGTTTTGGGCTAGGGATTGACGAGGTGTCTTCATTACTTCGGGACAGTTGTAAAATAACTTCAGACGAACATTATGTGCCTTATGCTCCGGATTGTTATCCTGATAAAAATGAAAATTGTATTTCATCCCCATTTTCTCTGCACTTTGGTTTTAATTTACCTTCAAAATCTGCAAATATTGATGCTGATCCATTGTATTTTCTATAAAAATCAAATCGCCAACACCATCAGGTCACATGCATACCCAGACCATGACCCCACCCCCACCGTGATTTACAGTTTGTACTAAATTTTTTTTCAATTCTTCATATGGCTTTCGCCAGACGGTAATGCCCGTCACTGGCAAAAATGTTGAAATATGAAATGTTAAAATTAAATTTTGATTTCTGGAACAATGTAACATTTCTATAAATATTAAATTCAATATATAATTCAACATTCTTGCCAGTGACGGGCACATTAGCGTCTGGCGAAAGCCATATGAAGAATTGAAAAAAAAAATTTAGGACTGACTGTAAAGTACGGTGGTGGTAGGGTCATGGTCTGAGGATGCATATCACCTGCTGGTATTAGCGATTTGATTTTTATAGAAAATACAATGGATCAGCATCAATATTTGCAGATTTTGAAGGTAAATTAAAACCAAAGTGCAGAGAAAATGGGGATAAAATACAATTTTCATTTTTATAAGGATAACAATCCGGAGCATAAGACACATAATGTTCAACTGTGGTTATTATACGACAGTCCCAAAGTAATGAAGACACCTCGTCAATCCCTAGCCCAAAACCCCATTGATCATCTTTGGGTTATTTTCCAGAAAAAATAAGAAAACATAACGTAACTTCAAGAAAAAAGCCTAATACTAGTTATGTGGGAAGAATCGAGAATTATTACCGCCCAAGAAAACTCAAATTTGTTACAATCGATGCCAAGAAGACTAAAGACGGTAATTACAGCAAAAGGATGTCATACCAAGTATTAAAATTTAATGTTTTAATTTTAATTTAAAAAATAAATTGTTTGTCCCATGACTTTTGTGAGCTAAATTTCGCAACTAATAGCATATTTTTTAGTTTTTTTTGTAATATTTAAATCCAAATGATCTAATAACCTATCTAACTTATTAATGAAATAAAGAACTAAAAAACATATTTTATTGTTTTTAATTATTGGTTACTAATTTTGAGTAATTATACATAATACAATTTTTTTAGTATTGTCCCATTATATATATACATAAGCTGTGTTTTTTTATTCCTACTCTGTACTACTTGATATAAAAGAAATAAAAAACGATGTAGTGCAAGGGGAAAATATGATTTAGAATTGATTGAAAAAAATTTGCCCACTTTGTTGATATTTTTTAAAAATCAAATTTTCAATATTCAAATATACGAAATGAAGTATCTTCTTGTCAAATTTATAGTTGCCATATTAAAATTTAATAATTTCCCTTTTACTCTACATGTTGTACTGTATAATT
This sequence comes from Empis stercorea, assembly GCA_949752835.1. NCBI lineage: Eukaryota > Metazoa > Arthropoda > Insecta > Diptera > Empididae > Empis > Empis stercorea. The sequence continues at coordinate 50,867,954 of OX457085.1, read as the reverse complement.
ATGTAGAGTAGCTACAACAACAACCATACAGATACTCTACTTGTATAGTACAGAGTAGGAATAAAAAAACACAGCTATATATATATATATATCCCAGCAAACGTAGAACTACTTCTACAAGTACTACAAGACTACGCCGGAAAAGTACTTTTCTTCCAGTGAAAAAAGATAGAGAATTGGGCAAAAATTCACTAGTTTATATGACGATTCTATATATATATGAATTTTTTTTACGTATTACTCACAGAGTTATATACAAGCAAGCAAAAATGTTTATTTGGGTTAGTAACTACTTCGGTTTATTTTGCTGGGATATATATATATATATATATATATATATATATATATACATATATATACATAGATAATAAAATACGAGTATGGATAACGATATGGTTTGTTAGTGATTTTACACTATAAAATACATTTTCGATTGAAGTACTTTTTTTGCTCTTCCTCAAATTCAATTGCCCCAGATAGGTCTGTTTTACCTCCCCTAAATATGAATTACTCAGTGGTATTTCGTTTTCCCAAACTTACTCTCATCTATCTCCACCGGGTTCCAAGCGGTGTCTTTTTGGGCATCATTACGTCGAACACTACCTCTCGACAAAATTATGGTAATCGGTGGGGGTGTGACTATCTACTTAATAGATCACATTCCTCAGCGATGAAAACCAATTCTTTATTCCTTAACATAATTCTTGCAAATTGGCAAATTTGTAGAATAGACAAACGTGAATGGTTAAAAAAAGTCAACTTTTTAATGGTTTGGTTGAAAGTACACCGTGAATTTTTTTTTATGCTTCACATTACTTGGTTTATTCTTGCCACATACCCATGTATAAATAGCTCTATTTCCTTTCCGATGAAGTTTTACTCGGTCGGACCAAGGTCATAAGGACGATCAAATGTATGAGACCCATGTCACTATCTTCGTCATACCAAAATCTAATAATAATATAGAAATATAATAAAAATAATTAAAATGCTATAAATATACAAGAAATAATATAAGAAAATTACTATAAAAATATTATATGAACTATGATCGAACACATTATCAAAATTTGATGAAAAATATTAATAATATAAATATACTAGAAATATAATGAAACAAATTAATAAAATTTAATGAAAAATAGGGCGTTTTCGGAAATGCAGTTCTAACTTAGTTCTAAGTAAGCAGTTGTTCGATAATCCATTACTGCAAAACTACAAAAGCAGTCTGTTCGATAAGTCTCTACTGCAAAAGCATTCTATTCGAAAATATCAACTGCGCTTAAAGTTTTAACGCAATTTCGCAGTTTTAATTTTACAACTGCTTTCAATTAATGGCAATTTTCATCTGGTATTTTCTCTGGAACCCCTGGAAGGATTGGGCTGATATTTGGTAAACACATTCATTATAGCGGTCTGGACGAAATGATGAATGGCCATATTTTCATCTGGGATTTTCTCTAGCACCCCTGGATGGATTGGGCTGATATCTGGTAAACATACTCATTATAGTGTCCTATAGTTAATTATGCCAGTGCTCCTCCATTATTTCTAACAAAACATCAGAAATCATGTTTTCATCATACAACCATCTTCCAAGTAGAGCTAATGGAGGAGCACTGGCATAGTTGACAATAGAGCACTATAATGAATGTGGTTACCAAATATAAGCCCAATCCACCCAGCGGTGCTAGAGAAAATCCCAGATGAAAATATGGCCATTCATCATTTCGTCCAGACCACTAATTTGAATATGTTTACCAAATATCAGCCCAATCCATCCAGGGGTTCCAGAGAAAATACCAGATGAAAATATGTATGGGTATATGTACATAATTTTTTTGTAGAATAAAATAACCCTCATCATTTTAAATTACGAAAAATAAACAGGAAATTTAGAAATGTTAGAACTTTCTTGACTGCAAAAGCAAATCTTATATGTTGCGCAGTTTTGTAGTTCTGCACAAAAAGTTCTTATATTTCTAAGTTAAAACTTGCAGCGCAGTCTGCATTTCCGAAAACGCCCACTTATCGAACAGACTGCTTTTGTAGTTTTGCAGTTATGGATTATCGAACAACTGCTTACTTAGAACTAAAGTGGTAGTCACAGTGATTTCGATTCAAACGGAACGTTCGAATCGAAAATTTCAAATTTTGACTGCCCCATGCCGGATTGCAAGTCACAATGAACGTGTCGAAACGAATTCATTCGAAAAGAGTTAAAAATATTTTAACTTTGCCGGATGGGTCGAATGACATAACCTATAAATTATACATTTGAAATTTAAATTTTTTGAATTATTATGGGGGAGTTTATTCAAAATGTTAAGAAGCATCCAGTATTGTATAATAAATGCAGAAAATATTTATTTTAATACATAAAATAGAGATTAAACATATTTTTTTTATATAAACGGAACGAATACATTGTGACTATAATTTCTTTTTGAAACGAACGGTTCGAATCGATTCGAACGTGCCGTTCGAATCAAAATCACTGTGACTGGCACTTAAGTTAGAACTGCATTTCCGAAAACGCCCTTAGAAATGTTAGAACTTTCTTGACTGCAAAAGCAAATCTTATATGTTGCGCAGTTGCGTAGTACTGCGCAAAAATTTCTTATATTTCTAAGTTAAAACTTGCACTCGCAGTCTACATTTCCGAAAACGCCCATATTAATGAGTATAAAGATTAATAAAATTTAATGAAAATACTTAGTATATAATCCAATTATATAATCCCTATCCAATTTATCTTAAAAAGAACTCTCCAAATCTATCTAAAAAACTATCCAAACACTACAACAATCTGTCGAAAAAGCTATCCAAAACATTCCATTTCGACATTTTTAGAATTAACATATTAATTTCGAGTACTTATTTATTAAAATTTGGTTATAATTTCAAATAGTACAACACTGGGAGTTTTGTAAAAAATTATAACTTATTTAAATCACCGTTTTCAATAAATTCTAGGTGGCTAAAAGTGGATATCTTCCAACTTGGCAGCTTTTTTGCATTGTTTTTGGATAGTTTTTTTTAGATAGATTGTTGTAGTGTTTGGATATAGTTTTTTAGATAGATTTGGATCATTTGTCTTAGATAAATTGGATAGATAGTATTTATAGTATTTTCATTAAATTTTATTAATTTGATTCATTATATTTATATTTATATTATTATTAATATTTTATAAATTTTTTTATCATAGTTCATATAATTTTTATTGTATTTTTATATTCTTATTTTTCAAACATTTCTTATATTTTTATAGTAATTTTCTTATATTATTTCTTGTATTTTTATATCATACTAATTATTTTTAATATATTTCTACATTATTAGATTTTGGTATTAGACTATTATTAAATTATTAAATTGAAGCAATCGGATGAAGATAGTGGCATGGGTCTTATACATTTACAGTCATTGCCATAGTCCGACCGAGTTATAACTCCATCGGAAAGGAAATAGAGCGCTTTATAATTGGATATGTGGCAAGAATAAACCAGGTAGTGTAAAGCATAAGAATTCACGGTGTGCTTTTAACCAAACCATTAAAAAATTACTTTTTTTAACCATTCACGTTTGTCTATATATACTCACATTAATATTTTGTTAGTATATATACTCACATTAATATTTCGAATAACAATATGATAATGTGAGTGAGATTGAGATTTGGTAATTTGCAAGAATGTGGTTAAGGAATGAAGAATTGGCTTTCATCCGTGAGGAATGCGATATATTAAGTAGGTTTTTCCCAGGACACCTAGCAAACTACATGTTCCAAAAAATATTGTCGTGTATAAATGGACTTGTTCACGAAGCTCATGAAGAGTGCATGGTTATTACACGGTCACAGCTATAGCAATTGAACCAGCTGTAATATCTGATGAGGAAGAAGAATAGATATTACAGCTGTGACCGTATTTTGTTGCAAAATAGGATTGAATCTTTTATTTCATCTATCTCCACCGTCTTCCCACGGTTATTAAACTGGTGTTTACTTTAATAGCTTCTTTTGCAACAAATTCATTTATTATCACCTTTTATCCCTTAATATCCCAAACCCCAATAGATATTGCTTCTAACAATATCTAACTGCCCTTTTTGCCGAAAGCTCCCTTTTTGGATGCCTGGAGGGGGGGGGGGGGGGGGCGGGCGTTTCATCGCCACTGAAGGAGAGGAGTTTTTTCTGTCAAAAAGCCAATTTGTTTAAACTAATGCTGGATTTTAATGATAAAAATTTGCCGGTTGTGCAGGAAAAATAGAACGAGATAGTATATTGTATTTTTATATGAGAAAAAAGTAGATCGCTGCAGAAGGGAATTTATTTTTTGACAAGGGAATATAAAATGGCTGATTATCTCTGTACAGATCACAGATGGCAGTTGAATGGCAGTAGAATTTTATTTAAAAAAATAATAAATCATTTCAACTATTATATTTAATATCAGCAATTACATATTAACTGCAAATTGTATGATTAAAAATTAATTGTAAAAAATTTATATTTACAAAATTTATATTGAATCTCTCATATAAATATTTGAATTTTTTCTGATATAATTATCACACTTTTCTGAATAATATATATATTAATATATATTTAAAATTGAATTTGTTGTAATTTAAAAAATGTTAAGTAATTTACTCTATTAAATAATTTAATATATTAATAATAATAATATAAAAATTTAATTTTTATTATTATCAACGAACGTTTATAGTTTGGTGATTATTATCATTAAAATTTATTGATTAATATATTATTGTGATGCATTTGTATCAATTTCATTCAATCAATTAAAGTTTTAAAAAATATACGTATTATATGTTTTGCAAAAACCTGGAAATAATTTGATTACCAATCGTTAATAATATTTTAAAATACGAAATTACTACATATAAATTCATTATAATAATTGGAAATAATAATTTTAATGGTACAGTCCAAAATTAATAATATACATCCCTGTAAATGAAAAAACCCGGCATAAACAAAGTTAATTAATTTTTTTTTAAATTATTAACATTTCCATTTTTTATATTTTATATATAAATTTAGTTCAAAATATAATTAACATAAAAAAATGTAAACAATAAAAATTTTTAATGGCAATACTGAAATGTAAAATTTCAACAAAACTGTGATACCATATAAGAAGGATTATCTATGGTTTTTTAAAAATATCAAAAATTATCTATTGCAAAATGAAAATTATCCCTTGCAAAAAAATTATCCCTGGTAAAATTTCCTTGCATATAAAAATTATCCCTGGTAAATGAAAAATATCCCTTGCAAATGAGAATTTGTTGTTCTTGTCGCACATATTAAATTTCCATAAGAAATAAAACCTTTCGGTCAGATTTTCCTGCACAAGCGGCATATTTTTATCATTAAAACCCAGCATAAAGTGCATTTTGGCGGCGTCTACATATACATATCATATATGTACTATACTCACATTAATATTTCGAATAACAACTGAGTTTCCATTCGTATATAAAAAATTATTGCCCTTTGGATCGGAACCTAGTACAATTGGCTGACCCCTCTGAGTTCTTGGCAAAGTTGCATAGACAAATTCTAAAAAAATGTATCAAGTTATTATAATTTACTTAGTTGCAGCATTTAATTAAATAACACTTCATTATAAATAAAAATTTTTATGAAATAGGTACAAAATTGGCAACTTACTGTTAGTATACATTATTTCCTATAATTTCTGGTTTATTTTATTTTTATATTTGATGTCACTTTCCTTATCTATGACTATTTGATAACAAATATATAGTACTGACAAATATAAAATAGTGCACGCTATACTGTACCTGACGTTATGTTCGATTAGAAATAGAAATGCACAGCATAGGTCATAGGAAAATGTCTTATACCAAAAATTTATCTTGCATGCCTTTTATGGGTATTAACAAATAATCTTATCCCAATACACAAATGAAAAATTTCCCTCTAAACCCATTCTTATTCAATTTTTGTGAATCCAAAATGATTCAATTTTGATTCCACATTTTTATATGAAAACCGAAACCATCAATACTAATGTGGATTTCGATTGGACAAAAAAATCAATTTTTTTTTAAAAAAATCAATTTTTTTTTTATCTAGATCAATTTTTGTTTTCGATTGGAAAAAACAATCAATTTTTTTTTTTGATCTAGATCAATTTTCAAAAATCTGGATTTTTTTAAAGATTTACCCCTCCATTCACTAATACCATAACATTTGTATGACAGTGACATAAAAGATTTACCCCTCCTTTCACTAATACCATAACATTTGTATGACAGTGACATATTTCCATAAATAAAAAAAATGGAGTTCATAGATAAAAAAAATTGATCGTTCGATTGGACATAAAAAAAATTGATTTTTTTTTAAATTTTGATCTGTGCCAATCGAAATCCACATAAAAGCCAACATTTACGCAATCATCGAAACCAAGAAAGTATCCAGTAATCAACAATTTCCTAATGTCAAATTTAAGGACGACATAAATAGACGTGAGAAAAATAACGAATTAAAAGTGATATTTTATAACAAAGATTAACATTTTTTTCTTAAAAAGTAGTGTAAATTATATTTTAATAATTGTAGATTTGTTTCTTATAAAAAAAATTGTGCGGTTATGTTTTTTTATTTATTTATTTATTTCATTTAAAGTATTCCTTACAATACATATTTACTTTACTTTTATTTTATATATTTAGTTAATTTTTATCACATAAATTATATCCCAGTCAGCCCAATTGCTGGTAACGGATATACACAGCCTATTTTTGATATGTTTAACAAAAAAAAATTATTTTTATATTTTGTTCTTTTTTTTTTTTTTTTAAATTAAGAGATCAATAATTAGTTAATTGTACAAATATATATATAAAAAGTAATTACAGGAAGAAAAGGAAAAGAATTATAAAAAAGAATCATAAAAATAAAGAAAAAAAAATAATATGTAATTTAGTTTGATTTATAAAGTTTGAATAAAATTATAAAAATAAGAAGTTTACACAATTTACAAAAATAAAGAATTTACAAAAAAGCAGTTTAAAGTTTTAGTATAATTAAAGTGAGTTAAAACGATGAGATTTTAATTCAAGAAATTCATTGGTTTGCTGTCAATATATTCTCTTGCTCTTTTCTTGAAGATGCTATAGCTTGAAAGATTAACTATTTCAGCCGGTAAATTGTTAAATAGCCTAGTTGCACACGGGATCAAGCTATTGAAATGAAGTTGTGTGCGACTAACTGAGCCGTCAATTCTATTTCTCTGTCTAGTATTTCTGTGATGTTGCTCGAATCTTGTAGTTAACTGCATATTATTTTTCAACATATTATTTTTTATTTTAAACATAAATTTAACTTTTGCGACTGCAACAATGGTGTCTATTCTTACGTTGTTCGTAACCTGATACACATGTGTGACACTTTCATATCTATCATAACCATATAATATCAGTAGTATAAAGCCCCCCTTAGATCGAATTATATACTACGTACAATAGTGACGACATGCTTAACAGAAGCCAAAATCACACAACCGTTCTAGAAATAATACTTGCTGTGTGTAATAAAGAGACAGGTGATGAGAGACGGCTAGTCTTTCTGTATTTTTGGTTGGTCAGAATATGAATTCGTGGGTTGGGCTTGCCGTGCAGTCTGTAAATAATGTACAGATCTGGATGTACCGCTGGAGTAAAAATGCTCTGGATGTACCGCTAGTGTAAAAATGATTTTAGTATAGATTTGTATGGTGACTAACCAAAAACTGTAAAGAAGTCTGTTAGAGTGGGCGTCGTGGGTGATGATCTTTTTGATTTCCCGAATATTTGTTTATTTGTGATTTTTTCTGATAGTATTGCGCCCGCGCATATAAATAATTTTTGTATTTTTGTTTTGTGCTTATTCGCAATAACTATAGTCCCGCCTTTGCAAACAAAACAAAGGTAACAGGCGCTAGAATGGTTCAGAAGTTATTTGTAATATTCATACACAATCTCCAAAAAAAAAACAAGAAATAAAACGTCATAATATTGAAAACATGTATTGCAAATGTAAAATATATTATTCAGTTAAATATATTATGTTTGTCAACAGAAAAATTGAAAATTTCTATATTTTTCAGATTGATACTAATATTTAAATACAAGGTCAAGTGAAAGCTTAAGCTTTATTTTGATTATAAAATATACACTAATATTCATACACAATAACAAAAAAAAAACAAAAAAAAAACGTCATAATATTGAAAACCTGTATTGCAAATGTAAAATATATTACTGTATTGCAAATGTAAAATATATAGTTGAATAACCTATTTTTTGTCAACAAAAAAAATGAAGATTTCTGTAAACTTGATATTATATTTTTTCAGATTAATACTAATATTTAAATACAAGGTCAAATAAAAGCTTTATGTTTAATTTGATTATACAAATTCAAATGTTTTTCGATTTTATCACACTATAATTAATTTATTTATACATAATAAATAATTGATAGAATATATAGAATAGGTTCTTGTTTTATAAATATTTTTCGTCGCTTAGCAGTGATATGCATATGTAAATTATTTTTAAATTTTTCTTCCGAGCTTCATATTATATATGTATATATTTTTTATATTGAGGGTAAGTAAACTTTGATTGTAATCAGAAAAAAACAATAGATAAACAAAAATATTTTTTTCCAGTGATCAAAGTGAAACATTTGGGATGACAAATAATATAATAAAAGTTAAGGAATAAACTTTATTTTTGTAGAAAAATTTATAGAAAATGTTTCATTATTTTTTTCGAGTTTAGAATTAGAATCCCAATAGTGAAATTAAAAGAAAAAATACTACAGCAGAACATAACAAAAAAAATATTTTTCATAATTTTTCGTATAATTTTTTTTTGAATAAAATACAATAAATTAATTTTGAAAACAAAACAATTTTTTATTTTTTCTTATTTTAAAACAGAATTTTTTTTATTCATATTTTTTATTTCAGATATAAATAATTTTGGGGTTTCCTGTAAATAAAACAATAACAAAAGCTGCATGCAGAGAATAAATACAACAACAAAACAATTAGGAAAAAAAACAACTTTAATTTAAAAAAAACACAGATTAGAATAGAATATATGTATGAACATTTTATTTTGTAAAAAAAAGAATATAATCAGTTTTATTTTTTTTGTTAATATGTATGTACTAAAGAAAAATATTTAATAGATTTCAATTTGTATATTTTTTTTGTATTTGTAATAAAAAGAAAAATTTTATTTAATTTTCTGGTTTATTTATTTTTGTTCAACTTTCTGCCTGGTTTATTATTTGTCGTTTTCCTTCACAATAAATCGATAACTTAAATTATCAGATCTGTCATTTTTTTCTGCCACCATATAAAAGTTGTCCGGTACTTTTGAATTTAGGGGTAGTTTATGATCCGAAAATCTATTCGGTAGAAAGAAAACATGTGTCCCCAAGTCCGCAAGGTATTTTTCGCCATATTTTGTCTTTACCCTAGAAATGTTAAAGATCTTATATTCCTTTCCTGTTATTAAGTCGACCGTCCTGAGAATCGGTTTCAGGTCAGATGAACTTTGTACCAACTTGTTGAGTGTTTCCAGAAAATTTGCCTGTAGAGTTAATAGAAGATGATTTAAATATATATATATATATATATATGTATTTAATATAATATTTAATATAATATTAACTTACCATTGCTTTTTTATATTTTCAAAAGGTTTTGCTTTATAGATTGTTTTTTTTGATATTTTCAATAAGTAACTGATGGTAAGTACAAAAAAACGGTTTAATTTATATCCAATTTTTTGGTCGGTTATTTGAAAGTTTTTTTTTCTGAAAAAAAGGAGTAGTGCCACACAATATAAATATCAAGGTATTAAAATATTTTTTTATATTAAATTTATAAATTACGATTATTATTTTACATTATATTATGTAATATAATTTTTTTATATTTTTTTATGTAATATTTAAATTGTTTTTTTTTTTTTTAATTCACGAATTTCTTAAATAAAAGAAATATCATAGATGGGATCTATTTCAAGTTCCATGTTGTCAAAGTTTTCTCCGCACCATATCAAAATGTCCCTTATGGTGAATTCTTTGCATAAGTCCTGTTGACTGTCCAAATAAAAACAGCAACTTTTAAAATTTAAATAGTACTTTTGGGTGTCCATCAAATATAGATTTTGTAACACTCCATCTGTATGGCACTCCCACAAATCTTCATAGGTGTATATGCGCGAATTAAATGCTGCCCTTAGTGCCAGGTTAGCTAATGTTGGTGGTTGTGGAATTACAATCAAATTATTTTCCTCATCACTGTAACTTATATTGTTGTAATTTGGATGATCAAAATATCTCAATGGTCGTGGGTTATCCATAGCCCGTTTTTTCTTCATAAATTAATTTCAAAATTGTGTGTTATTTATATATGAAAAAAACTTGTAAAAATAATATAAAAAATACATTTCACAATAAATTTACATATAATTATATGTACTTAAATTTGATGTTTTTTTTTACAATAAAATAAAATTTTATCATTATTTCTTATTGATAGTAAAATATCATATGAAGGTTATAATAATAACAATAATTTATCAACATTATTATTATTTTTACGACATATTAAATATATAGTGAATTGAAGACATTGCAAAACAAAGAACATTTTCTAATATTTACAAAGTAAATCCTTTTTTCTTATATTTTTTTTCATATATAAGAGTAGAAAATATTCAAGATGTAAACTAGAAACAAAAGTTACATTTAAGTGGTATATACAATGGATTTGGTAAGTTCTTTTAAATAAATATTTAAATATGGAGAAAATTGAAAACAATATATTTTTTTTAAGAATATCAACAATTTATCGAATCAACTTGCTGAAGTTATAGAAAAAGCTTCAGCACTGATGAACCAACTTGAGGGCATTATTAGAAACAGTTCGGAAATCGCAAGTTTGGTGCAACTACAACAACAAGAACAACCAGCAATCCCAAGTACTAGTGCAGGTTTAGTGCAACAAGAACAACAACCACCAGCAATCCCAAGTACTAGTGGAGGTTTAGTGCAACAAGAACAACAACCACCAGCAATCCCAAGTACTAGTCGAGGTTTAGTGCAACAAGAACAACAACCACCAGCAATCCCAAGTACTAGTGGAGGTTTAGTACAACAAAAACAACATACAAATTCCACAATTTCATCTTCAAATGAGCAGATGGGCCGCGGTGGTAAGCAATATGTTAATATTATTAAGCAAAAAGTAGGATTTAGTCCTAAGTTTAAAGTTAGTAATAAGGACATTGTGTTTAAATTAAATGACTATAGTGAAGACTTTGACACGATTACTGAGTGGCTAGACACTTGCTTTAGGCACATTTTATCCATTGTTAAATCGGACTTTTCAAAAGACGATTTAATGGGTCTTCAAATTTCAATTCCATCTATTGAAAATACTAGACCTGTTCAAGAAAATTTCAAGTATAAATTCGGAAATGATCACGGATTTGTTAGGTGCTATTATTCAATCAAATGAAGCCTTTCATTCAACTGATTTGATTGAGATTTCAGTAAAAGTAATACAACTACATAGCGGTAAAGGACGTTTAAATTTGACCAACATGACAGAAGCACAAATTTTGAAACGCAAAACAAGTATAATCGATGTCGGTCGTGAATCTAATAATAATTGTTTACCTAAATCAATTATTATAGGTACATTTTTTGCAAGTAATAATAACGTAGCATTGAAAAAATGTTTGCATAAAAATTCAAAATTATTACGCCAGGAAGTTGAAAAACTGATCAAAAAAGCTAAAGTTAGCAGAGGATCAGATGATGGCTTTAATATCGAGGATATGTGACACCCGAGATAGCTGAAAATTATAATTATTAATAGTATTATAAAAAAATAAATAAAATCTAAATAATTTACTTACATCGGCGTAAACCATTCTGCCATGTTGTTTGTTATTGTTATAGTATAAATGTCAGTCAGAAAAAAAAAGTATATGTCGTGAAGTTGGTTACATGTGTAAAGTTTTTTTTATTAACAACCAGGGGTCGTGTTGGTGGTGGTGAAAATTACAAAATTTTCGAAAATCATGGAAGGCAACAAAGAATGATATTGATTTGACCCTTGGGTCAAATAAAGGGCATGATTTTGAAAATTTTGGAAAAAAAAAAGAAGAAAAATCAGAAAAGTGGTACGATAACCGTGGCGCTGGACACCGGCTTGTAAAGTAGTTTGTCAGTTTTTTTTTATTCGTTTTTAAAGTTGTTTTTGAGAAAAAATTCAAATTTTTTTTTGTTTTCAGTTTTTTTTTTTAAAAAGGAACCTAAATTCAATTTCGTACTGAAAATTATATATAATAAAATTTGAAAAAAAAAATTTGTGGAATAGTTTTTTTTAGAAAAAAAAAATTATATAATTGAAGAAAAAATTTTTGGAGTGATATATATATTGTATGGGGCAAAAACTTTATATCCCAGAAAAAAAAATTTATGTAAAAATAATTAGCCGGGAAAAATATAATTTAAATTATTAATATTTATTAGTGTTCAGCGCGCGCGTCCGGTTTTTGTTGTTTTGGGTCCTGTACTAAATTGTGTTGCTGTGTTCCTGTGCTGTCGCTGGTTGCTGTGTCCTGGTACGTGGTCCTATCGAGTCGTCATCTTGGTGCAGTCATCGTTGGAAGCAGTGTGGGAAATTGGGTTGTTTTTTTTTGTTTTGGGGTTTTCTTTAAATTGGTTTTTTTGTGTAAAGTAGTTTTTATTTTAAATTGGTTTAATTTATATAATGTCGTAAAGTAAATTGCATTCTTGTCAATATATAACAAAATTAATAGGAAGAGATTTCAATAAAAAGGAAATAAAATTTTTGTACCTTCACATAAAAAAAAAAAGAAAAAGTAAATAAAAATTTTAGGATATAGGTGCAGCTGGATCCAGACATGTCGGGAGCAGCTTCCGCCAAAGTATCTATAAGTTACTAAAACTAAAGGTATGTGAAAGTTTTCTTTTTCTATTGGTTTTTTTTTAAGAAAAATTGAAAGAATTATAGTTTTTTTTGAAAAAGGTGAAAAAAACCAAAAATAAAATTTTTGATTAAAATTCTTTTTTTTTGTTTGTAGTTTTGCTTTATTAAATAAATTATTAAATATCTATAGATTTATTCATGGAATTCAATTACAATTAATAAAATTTTTTTTTTGAAATATATAAACCAATTTTTATGGATTTGAAACCAAAAATACATAGGTGTTATTATTTATTTTTATATATATAAATTTTGGTGTGGTGGATTGAGCAGGTCAATCGGGACATCGTTGGGAGTGCTGAGTCCCTGTTGGGTTTTTTTTTTGGTTGTTGCAAAAAAAAAAATTTTTTTTTCTTGTGTATTCTTGGAATTTTTGTATATTCAACATGGCAGAATAAGTCGGAGCAGATGAGTGATCCGGAGTAGCAGAATTCCTTCTAGTTGTCCTTTTCCTTTTCCATTTCCATGTTCTTCTTTGGTCCATCATTGATTATGACGTAATCAATGTGTTGGATTGAAGAGAACATTTGTTGGTGGTATGTTGGTTAGTAGGATCATTGGTCGACCCACGCCCCACAGACTGTGCTGAGCCGGCAACAAGGAGGAAATCCCAATGATCCTGGGAGCTGGAAGAAAGAAAAAGGAATTAGTTTTTTTTTGTTTTTACAAGAAAAATTAATTCTTGGTCTTGCTTCTCATAGTGACTGTGGCTAGGTCACTCAGACCTGGCGCCCAACACTTTCAGCTCCCGAACCCTTCTCCTCCGAACCTATCTTCAGATAACAAAGCCAATAAATTTGGATTTCGTTACAGTTGGCGCCCAAATTGTGGCAAAAGAACTTAGGAATATTCTAGTGACGTTTGGTCACCCGAAATTCTTGTAATGAAAATTTTTTTTATCATCAACTTCATCAGAATTGGTTTGGTTCTGAGGATGAGTTCGGATGGAGTTGGTGTGGCCATTGTATCACCAACTAAATTAGTCCCCTTTGGCCTTGGATGACTTCCAACCAGTTCACATAAAACCGAGAATTTCGTGGTATGGTTGTGGTAATTATTTTATTTTTTTTTACGGCTGATAGTTAGAGCGTGACAGGGTTGTCCATGTTGTTGTCCTATCAGTCTGATATAGCGGAGTAAGTAATAGAGCTGGAGTAAGATAAAAATTTAGGTTGTCCTCGATTTGTCCTCCAGATATCTGTTATTTATTTTTTTCGTTATTATTTTGACCAAAAATAGCGGATAGTAAGAATATGAACCAGTGGTCTGGATATATTCCTATCTACGTTGTTTTTGTTGTCTTTTTTGTGACAAAATTGTTGTCTAGTTATTCAAATTTATCGGTATGTGAACTGGAAGGAATACATTTTAAGGCTGAAGATTCCTTTTCCGCATCCTTCACTCATCCTATTGGTCCTGTTCCTTGGCCTTATCTCTCCCCATTCCTGTAATTTCTGCTACATTGGGTCACTCAACGCTCGTTGTATCTCATAAATTTTTTTCTTATAAAAAAAAATAATATTATTCGCCGAAAGAAAACAAAACAAAAAAAAAAAATCACTTCAGGAAAAAAAAAACATCTTTCGTACCTACAATAAAAAACAAATTTAAAAGGAAAATTCTACACTTAGAGAAATAATAATTAAGGAAATAAAAAACACACATTTTTTTTATTTATAGTAAAAACAATATTTATTTATTATAATTATTAAATTATTTATAAAAAAAAAAAAAATTTGATACACAGGATAAAAATTATTATTTTGTGTGTCAGCTGTTTATTATTAATTAGTGACAGCTGTGAGCAAAAGGTACTAGAGCAATATAACAAAAAAAATTAGAGTAGTACCAAATTATTGTTGTAATAGAGTTATTAAAAATTGGTACAAATAACTTAAGGTGTGTTCAATACTCCGGGGTCGTCAGAGCAGAGTAAGAATTATTTTGTTAGGAAGTAATTAATATTAAATAGTTAGCTTTTTTTTTGATTATTTATTAGTGAGCGTAGTTATCATTGGTGGGAGTTACAATTATTATTAGGGTAGGATTATTAGTTATTGGGCAGTTTTGTAATAGTTTATTTATTTTTTTTTATTGTTATTTATTAAAGTAGTATTAAAAGTAGTTTTTTTGTAATTTTTTTTTATTTTCTAATTTTAAATTTTTACAGTAATTGTTAATTATTTATTAGAATTAGTTATGTATTCTTAGTTAGGATAGTTCGGTTTTGGTGACGTTAGTAGGGGTTATTAGTAGTGGGTAGTTACAATCAGTGTGATAATATTTCCAGTTTGTTATTTATATTTAGATTTTTTTTTGTTATTTATCTTTACAAATTTTTGTGGTATTTATAATTACAATTTTTGTTATTGATATTTACAAAATTCTCTGTTATTTATATTTACAAAGGTGCTGTTATTTTATACACTGATTGGTATTTATGTATTTTGGTTTTTTTTGTAAGGTGAAGTCGGGTTTATATATTTTTTATTGTTTTATTTATTCTAGGGTTAATTTTACAATAGTATTAGTAAGTAGGTATAAACATTTTTTTTTGAATTAGTTATTAAATTTATAATCAATTATTTATTATTATTATTATTTAGTAGCTATAGTATAATAGTTGGTATTATTAGTATTTCATTAGAAAAAAATAATAAAAATAAATATCATGGATAGTTTCCGGCATGAAATAGATCCAGTTCTGCTGGACGAGGATGAACTGAGCTACGAACTAAAAATCCGAAATCTCTATGTCCCCTCTGAAATGGAAGCAGATAAATATTCTAAATTGAGTTTGGCTCTGGATTTGGAGAATAAACAAAAGCGACGTTTACCTGTAGCAGTAATTCCAGATCCAGAGGCTGAACTGAATATCTGCGAAGCGAAGATTGAAGCTGTACGAGCGTTGATTACCAACGGTAGAGAGATGGTAATTCCAACGCTCTAGATATCGCCACCACAAAAAGTTTCCACGTATGGGATCGCTTAAACAGATTGAAGAGTGTTCAACCGAGTTCCTCCGGGTCGGTTAGGAAGGGAATTTACGAACTGAAAGAAAATTTAGAAAAGTTGCGTCAATACAAACAAAACCAAAATACAACTAAGTTACCTGCAACTCAGGAATCCCAATTAGAAGCGATCGACGAGGATGATGAGTTGGTCCGTCCATTAGCTGCCCCGCTCACCATAATTGGACATCCAATTCTAGGGGCTACCGGAACGACACCGAAGGTGACCCCAATGGGAAAACCAGCGGAGCGAAGGGCTGACGTATTCTCGGATCTACAAGCAGAAGGGGTGCGGCCGTTGGATACTCCACAGGTTTCGGGTCCCAAAAGTCTGCCATCGTCAACATTGCCAGCGAGGAATTTATCCTGGAGCTATCAAGCGTCACCACGTGCAAACCCGGACCAGTATCGATTTCCGTCTACACGAATCGCGCCACTCCATGCGGATGTTCGACGAGCTAATACTAATTCTGGTCGTAATAACTATAATCGAAACAACAATCGTCAAAAATTTTCATCAAATATGGATTACTCACTCCCGAAACCATCCTCGCAGAATTATGAACGTCAGCGGATCCAGGAACTGGAAAAAACATTAGCAGTACAGCAACAACAGATGCAGGAAATGCGAGACCAATTTCAGCGGTTGGGTATGGACTACGCACAGCACCAGCGACAGTCAAACCTTATAGGAGCTGTAAGGGATGACTACCGGCAATTCTATCAGCCGGCGGATGAACTGACCGCGGTACCGCCTACTGGTGTTCCCCCTAGAACGAGAATAGAAGTAAATAGCAGTGACGACGAAAATGTAGAGTTACCTGTCGATAATGTCCATCGTCGCAATCCAGTGTCAAATTGGCGGATTCAATTCGACGGCACGGGAAAAGTGTTGACGCTATCTGAATTTTTATTCCGAGTGGAAACTCTTGCGAGGGGGGACAGCTATCCAGTCGAGAGCTTGGTACTAGCCATCAACCAGCTACTAAAAGGAAGAGCCGACATCTGGTATTGGCAGTTCATCCGGAGGAATCCCCACGCATCTTGGTCCCAGCTGAAAGCGGCAATGAAAGTGGAGTTTGACGAAGGCGAGGAGGATGGTGATGTAAAGCGGATGATGGAAGCACGCAAGCAGAAACCAAGGGAGAAATTTTCGGATTACCGGTTGGATATGGAGGGTCTGCGATTGCGTCTACAGCAGGAGATCTCTGACGATGAATTTTTGAGCCGTCTCCGGTATAATTTGTTCCCGAGCTACAAAAAAGCGTTGGTTCTACAAAATGTGGTCACCTTGAGCCAACTCGACAAGATGTGTCGTAAACTAGAGCGTAATTGGCGAGAGATAGGTGAGACGGCAGAAGACCAAATTCGTCCTAGGAGGCATTATATTAACGAATTAGATTCCGGAACAGAATTTAACACACACGTACCTGAAATTCTAGTCAAAAATCAAAAACCAAAGATTTCTTCGTGTAGTCCGTTAGAAATTTTGTCTGTCCAACCATCCGAAAAAGTCCGTCCGTATCCATTGTCAGTGCCCATGCAAAAGCTGTTAGACGCTGAAATAAATAAAATGTTAGAAGAAGATATAATAGAGGAGAGTAGAAGTGGATGGGCATCGCCTTTGGCTATGGTGAAAAAGTCGAACGGCACCGTTAGACTATGCCTCGACGCTCGAAAAGTTAACGCCGTAACAAAGAGTGATGCTTATCCACTTCCCCATATTAACTCCATCTTTAGTCGAGTGAAAAAAACTAAATATATTACCAGCTTAGATTTAAAAATGGCTTTTTGGCAAGTAGAACTAGACGAAAAATCTCGCGATAAAACCGCATTCATCGTTCCTGGGCGGGGCCTGTTTCAATTTAAAA
The DNA here is from genome assembly GCA_949752835.1 of Empis stercorea. Classification (NCBI taxonomy): domain Eukaryota; kingdom Metazoa; phylum Arthropoda; class Insecta; order Diptera; family Empididae; genus Empis; species Empis stercorea. The sequence goes on along the minus strand of OX457085.1, from coordinate 50,849,981 downwards.
GAATGCTGTTTGGTTTGTCCAACTCCCCGAAAACACTCTGCAAGCTCATGGATAAGGTGATCCCTTACGAGCTTCATGAGGACGTCTTCGTTTACCTGGATGATCTTTTGATCCTCTCGGAAGACTTTGACGTCCACATGTCGCTCTTGAGTAGAGTAGCTAAGTGTTTGAGGGAAGCTGGACTTACTATTAATATAGAGAAAAGTCGCTTCTGCCAAAAGGAGACCAAATACCTCGGACACATTATTAATGGAGACGGCATCAAAAGAGATCCAGCAAAAATCGACGCCATCAACGATTTTCCACGTCCGAAAACCGTCCGTCAAATCCGAAGATTTCTTGGCATGACCGGTTGGTATAACCGGTTCATTAAAAATTATGCCGACCTTGCTGCTCCCATCACCGATTTATTGAACAAAAGCTCTCCAGATAAGTGGAACGAGTCCGCCGAGACAGCTTTCATTGCTTTAAAACGAGCTCTCACGGAAGCACCGGTCTTGGTGAATCCCGATTTTACCCGTGCGTTTTCGGTTCAATGTGATGCGTCGAAGACGGGAGTCGGGGGCGTTCTATTTCAGTTAGATGACGACGGACATGAATACCCAATCGCGTTCATGTCGCAGAAATTGAACAAAGCCCAAAAGAACTACAGCGTAACTGAATTAGAATGTCTTGCGGCTGTCGTGAGCATCCAGAAATTCCGACCATACATTGAAGGGACCAAGTTCAACGTTATCACCGATCACGCTAGTCTTAAATGGCTGATGGGCCAGAAAGATTTGTCCGGCAGACTTACGCGATGGAGTCTGAAACTGCAAGGCTACGATTTTACCATTGAACATCGGAAAGGCAGTGAGAATATTGTGGCTGATGCTCTGTCTAGAGGGGAATTAGACGAGCTCAATTTGGAACTTCGACAGCAAAATATTCTCGGTGGTAACGATGAAGCATTCCAGGAGCCGGAATATCTGGAAAAAGTACAACTGGTGGAGAACAATGGCGATAAATTTCCGGATCTAAAAACAGATGGAAAATTCCTGTATAAACGCTGTAATTTCCGTGAAAATCGGCTGCTTACAGATATTCCGGTGTGGAAAGTATGGGTTCCAGAATCGCTGTGCTCTCAAGTCATCCGGCATTTCCATGACGATCCGTTAGACGCGCATTCAGGAGTGAGTAAAACGCTAGAAAAAATTCAACGGTATTATTATTGGCCTAGAATGGGAAACGATATCCGTACCTACATTTCGCATTGTGATTCGTGTAAGGAATGCAAAGCGCCGAACACCAGCTTACGTCCTCCGATGGTGATACGTTCGCCGCCTGTGCGACCCTGGCAATACATTAACATCGACTTGTTGGGACCGTATCCCCGATCGAAACAAGGGAATACGTCAATCTTAATCGTTCTAGATCAGTTCAGCAAATTCGTGTTGTTGAAGCCGTTGCGACAAGCCAAGACTAGTCCGATTATCAAATTCCTGGAATCCGAAATTTTCCATTTGTTTGGAATTCCAGAGGTCTTGCTGTCGGACAACGGTGTGCAGTTTACATCTAAAGAATTTCAAAAGTTAATGGACAAATACAATATCCAACATAAATTTACTGCACCTTATCATCCTCAAGCGAATGCGTCCGAACGAGTGAACCGTAATATAATTACTGCCATCCGAGCGTACATCAAAAATAATAATCACAAAGAGTGGGATAAAAATCTTAGTAAGATAGCGTGTGCACTTCGCAACGTAGTACACGATGCTACTGGATTTTCTCCGTACTATCTCACCTTCGGATACCACATGATGATAGACGGTTTCTCGTACGATCTGCTCCGGAACCTCTCTTCGCTACAAGATGATTTTGTTGTTGAACATAATCATCAGAAAAGTGGTGTGCAAGCGGCTGTTATAAATAATTTAAAGAAAGCACAAAATTTGTATAAAAATCGCTATAATTTAAGAACAAGAAAAAAATCTTACTTACCAGGGGATATAGTTTTCCGTCGAGATCACGGTTTAAGTGATCAACAAAAACATATTTCAGCAAAATTCCTTAAGCCGTGGTTGAAAGGCACCGTCGTAGCGAACAAGGGTCGAGTGTGCTACGAAGTTGAGGATTTCATTACAAAAAAATATATATCGCACATGCCAAAGATTTGAAAAGTTGATGCCGGTTAGCTCAGTCGGTGAAGCATGAGACTGCTCAGGGTGTGGGACAGCCCCACGTTGGCCTAAAAAAAAAAAAAAAAAAGAAAATCGCATTACCATCTGTGATTTTTATATATTTTTTTTGTTATTTTTTTTTCTCTTCGACCATTTTTTTTTGGTAGCATTTATTATTTTTTTTGGTCTAATTAGTTATTTACAATTAAGTGTATTAGTTTTAGTAGTATTAGTATATTTTTTTTTCTAAATTATTTTTTTTACACTTAGTGTTATTTATATTATTATTGGTTAGTTGTCTATTATTTACATTTTTTTGGGGTAACACTTTAGGTCTTAGTTTTTTTTCTGGTTATACACTTAATTGTTAATTTATTTCACTTGTTATGTAGGATTATTTATTTAAATTATTAGTTGTAGTGTTATTTATTTATTAGGAATTATTAGTATATTATAGAAAAAAAAAAAAAAAAAAAACACCCCAAGACACAATAATATTGTTTACCTTTTTGGTTTGTTATCCATTGTGTAAACCGACATCATTGAAGGGTGCTTTTCAGACTTGTTCTTTGGTAAACAACTGAACAAGCCAGTTTTGTGACACCCGAGATAGCTGAAAATTATAATTATTAATAGTATTATAAAAAAATAAATAAAATCTAAATAATTTACTTACATCGGCGTAAACCATTCTGCCATGTTGTTTGTTATTGTTATAGTATAAATGTCAGTCAGAAAAAAAAAAGTATATGTCGTGAAGTTGGTTACATGTGTAAAGTTTTTTTATTAACAACCAGGGGTCGTGTTGGTGGTGGTGAAAATTACAAAATTTTCGAAAATCATGGAAGGTAACAAAGAATGATATTGATTTGACCCTTGGGTCAAATAAAGGGCATGATTTTGAAAATTTTGGAAAAAAAAAAGAAGAAAAATCAGAAAAGTGGTACGATAACCGTGGCGCTGGACACCGGCTTGTAAAGTAGTTTGTCAGTTTTTTTTTATTCGTTTTTAAAGTTGTTTTTGAGAAAAAATTCAAATTTTTTTTTGTTTTCAGTTTTTTTTTTTAAAAAGGAACCTAAATTCAATTTCGTACTGAAAATTATATATAATAAAATTTGAAAAAAAAAATTTGTGGAATAGTTTTTTTTTAGAAAAAAAAAAATATGTAATTGAAGAAAAAATTTTTGGAGTGATATATATATTGTATGGGGCAAAAACTTTATATCCCAGAAAAAAAAATTTATGTAAAAATAATTAGCCGGGAAAAATATAATTTAAATTATTAATATTTATTAGTGTTCAGCGCGCGCGTCCGGTTTTTGTTGTTTTGGGTCCTGTACTAAATTGTGTTGCTGTGTTCCTGTGCTGTCGCTGGTTGCTGTGTCCTGGTACGTGGTCCTATCGAGTCGTCATCTTGGTGCAGTCATCGTTGGAAGCAGTGTGGGAAATTGGGTTGTTTTTTTTTGTTTTGGGGTTTTCTTTAAATTGGTTTTTTTGTGTAAAGTAGTTTTTATTTTAAATTGGTTTAATTTATATAATGTCGTAAAGTAAATTGCATTCTTGTCAATATATAAAAAAATTAATAGGAAGAGATTTCAATAAAAAGGAAATAAAATTTTTGTACCTTCACATAAAAAAGAAAGAAAAAGTAAATAAAAATTTTAGGATATAGGTGCAGCTGGATCCAGACATGTCGGGAGCAGCTTCCGCCAAAGTATCTATAAGTTACTAAAACTAAAGGTATGTGAAAGTTTTCTTTTTCTATTGGTTTTTTTTAAGAAAAATTGAAAGAATTATAGTTTTTTTTGAAAAAGGTGAAAAAAACCAAAAATAAAATTTTTGATTAAAATTCTTTTTCTTGTTTGTAGTTTTGCTTTATTAAATAAATTATTAAATATCTATAGATTTATTCATGGAATTCAATTACAATTAATAAAATTTTTTTTTTGAAATATATAAACCAATTTTTATGGATTTGAAACCAAAAATACATAGGTGTTATTATTTATTTTTATATATATAAATTTTGGTGTGGTGGATTGAGCAGGTCAATCGGGATATCGTTGGGAGTGCTGAGTCCCTGTTGGGTTTTTTTTTTTGGTTGTTGCAAAAAAAAAATTTTTTTTTCTTGTGTATTCTTGGAATTTTTGTATATTCAACATGGCAGAATAAGTCGGAGCAGATGAGTGATCCGGAGTAGCAGAATTCCTTCTAGTTGTCCTTTTCCTTTTCCATTTCCATGTTCTTCTTTGGTCCATCATTGATTATGACGTAATCAATGTGTTGGATTGAAGAGAACATTTGTTGGTGGTATATTGGTTAGTAGGATCATTGGTCGACCCACGCCCCACAGACTGTGCTGAGCCGGCAACAAGGAGGAAATCCCAATGATCCTGGGAGCTGGAAGAAAGAAAAAGGAATTAGTTTTTTTTTGTTTTTACAAGAAAAATTAATTCTTGGTCTTGCTTTTCATAGTGACTGCTAGGTCACTCAGACCTGGCGCCCAACACTTTCAGCTCCCGAACCCTTCTCCTCCGAACCTATCTTCAGATAACAAAGCCAATAAATTTGGATTTCGTTACAGATATTTTTAAATTCCAAAAAGTTTTGCCTGATTTTAATATTATAGTTTATATTGATAAAAACGATTTTACTAAAGTCGTAAAAATTCAAGAAAAGGGTGTAAAGGTTATAAATTTGTTCTATTTTGAAAAATCGAAGCACTACGTCACTTTGAAAAATGTTAAATCATTTTTTGGAAAAAAATACTAATGTAGCTTTTGAAATATTTTGTATTCAAATATACACAATTGTCAGGAACTATGCAAGTATTGTCGGACAAACCCTCCATGTGACTTCGTCACTACTGCATGTAAATGCAACACTTGTCTAAGGACTTTTAGGGGTACTCAATATTTCGAGAACCATAAAAAAACAAAATATGGTAGGGGTTCTATTTGCGATATGATCAAAATATGTGAAAAATATTTCAAATTTTATGATTTGGGTAAAAGAAACTATAAACCACATTCTTGTGATGAAAAATATTGTGATATTTGTAAAAAATTAGTGGAGAAGAGCCATGAATGTTTTGTGGATTTGTTTTATGACATTGAATGTACTCAGGATCAGAGCATAATAAATTCAAATAGTTTTCAACATATTCCTAACTTATGCGTAGCAAACAGAGTGTGTCATCATTGTTGTTCGAATGATCAAGATGACTTTCAATGCCAAAACTGTAAAAAGAGACTGCACGTCTTTGAAAATACTTCAGAGGGCAATTGTATAAAAAAAATTATAGATTTTTTGTTAACTATTGACACTAGCGAAAAACATAAAGTTTGTTGTATAGCCCATAATTTTAAAAGTTACGATGGGATGTTTATAGTATCAGAGTTATTAAAAAGAAATAAATCTATTAAACCAATTATGGGGGGTTTTAAAATTCTAAAAATAACTTTTAATACTCACATTTCATTTATTGATTCATTAAATTTTTTGTCAATGCCATTGTCAAAATTTCCTAAAACATTTGGTTTGCAAGCAATTTGCAAAGGCGATTACCCTCATTATTTCAATACTGATAAAAATTATACATATATAGGAGAAATTCCTGATCAAAATATGTTTGCTACGCAGGCTTTAAATTTAATCGAATTAGAAAATTTTAAAAAGTGGTGGCAAGATTTAAAAAGTTCTGGTTATGTTTATAATAACCGACTGGAGTTAATAAAATATTGCCAAGGGGATGTTAATATACTTAGGAAAGGTTGTATTAAATTTATGACTGATTTTATATTATTAATGGATGTAAACCCTTTCCTAGAAAGCTTTACTATAGCTCAAGCTGTAATGCTTGTTTATAGAAAAAAATTCCTTAAAAAGAATACAATGGGTATTGTACCTACTAATAATTATTCTTCAAAACAAAATCAATCATTTATAGGTTTGAAATGGTTAGTATACGAGAATGAAAAATGTAATGGACAAATAAAATATGAAGTAATGTTACCAAATTGTGGTAATATCCAAGACGATGGCTATAATTCCCATACAAATACGGTATTTGAGTTTTTGGGGTGTTTTTATCATGGTTGTCCTAAATGCTTTTATAATAGATTTGCATTACACCATGGAGTTACATTTGATGATAAATACAATAATCTTTCTTATAGACTTGATTATTTAAAAAATAGAAATTTTATTGTAAAAACCATATGGGAATGTGATTTCAAAAAATATTTAAAAGAAAACCCTAAGGAAAGTAATCTACTGGACACAAATCCGTTAATTTTGTATAGTTCTTTACAACCTCGTGATGCAATATTTGGAGGGCGTACTGAAGTGTTCAAGCTACATCATAAAATAAAACCTGGTGACAAAATTCCAGAAACTTGTGCATTTTACTTCTTTATACCCTTTTGTAAATAAGAATTGTAAATATCCTATTGGGCATCCTAAAATTTATAACAGAGAGGAATGTAAGAATATCGCCGATATAACTAATATTGACGGTATAATAAAATGTAGCATCTTACCTCCAAAAGATTTGTTTATACCTGTTTTACCTTCAAGAATAAACAATAAATTACTTTTTGTACTGTGCAGGACGTGCGGTGAGACCGAAAATGTATTAGAAAAGTGTACACACAATACGGACGAACGTAGTTTAATTGGTACATGGGCTTCTATAGAAATTAATATAAGTTTAGATAAAGGTTATACAATTTTGGAATTGTTTGAAGTATGGGAATACCAAACAACTATATATGATCCTATTACCAAAACAGCAGGTTTGTTTGCAGAGTACATGAATAGTTTCATAAAACTCAAACAGGAAGCAACGGGTTTTCCAAGAGAATGTAACACTCTAGAGGAGCAGAATGAATATATTAAAAAATATTTTAATACTGAAAATGTTCTATTGGATAAATCCAAAATGAATCCAAACCCATCTTATCGAAACACCGCAAAGTTATACCTTAATTCGCTTTGGGGGAAACTAATTCAGAAAAATGAAATGAATCAAACCAGCGTAATATCTTCAATTGATGAATTCCAGAAACTTGTGCATTCGCCCGGTGTAGAAATTGAAGATTTGTATATAGCTGGAAAAGAACAAATATGGGTGAAGTGGAAATATACACACATTGAGTGTGCCCCACCGCTTAAACATGTTTCCCTAACTGTAGGTATATTTACAACGGCACATGCTCGATTAAAATTGTATGAGGAATTGTATAAGGTAGGAAAGAATGTTCTGTATTGTGATACAGATTCCATTATCTTTGTTGAAAATAAAAATTCCTCATATAAACCTACCACAGGTAACTTCTTGGGAGAATTTACTGACGAATTAGCAGATTATGGCCCAGGAACATTTATTACTGAATTCGTTACAACAGGTCCTAAATGTTATGCCTACAAATACTTTAATCCAGAAACCAAAAAAACGAGGGAAGTTGCGAAATGTAAGGGGGTAACATGCAGTATAAACAACAAGAAAATTTTAAATTTCAATAATTTAAAAAAATTTATTATGGATCCATCGAATACTGGTTCATACACAATACATGATGCCAAAAAAATAAAAAGAAAAAAGAATTTTGTTGTCGTTACAGAAAATGAGAGCAAAAAATTTGGATTTACTTTTACCAAAAGAGGGTGTTTTGTAAAAATATAAATTAAAATGTAACTACTGTAATAATAAAATGTTAAATGTAATAATCATAAAAAAGAAACGGACGTCACCATTTTGTTAAGGAAATGGCCGTACTTCAACAAGGTTCTCTAGTTCCAACACTATTTTCTTTCAAAACACCCTTTCCTCAAGAAGAACTAAATGATGCAACTATACAACAAGGCCTTTACATATATCACAATATCAACAATTTGCAGTGGAATGATGGTTTAATTTCTTACAACGAACTTCCAAATATTTTGAAAACTTATGCCAACCATAAAATTTATGTTAAAGGATTGCAGAAAAAAGTTTTTTTACGTCAATACTTACAAACATCAACAGAGATTATAGAGCTTGAAAATGATATACCTAAATTAAACTCTTTAAGAACATATGTGGTTTATTGTGAAATCCACTACAACAAAAATAAAAATAATAGATGTGCTGTTCAAAATTGTATGAATATGTATATGTACATGTTACAAAATAATAAAATAGATTATTAAATTTTATATATATTTTTTATTAATTTCAAAAAAAAGTTTTTACATTTCAATATTAAAATTAATTTTTATAAGATTTTCAAATAATTTACTGGAACAGTATATTGGTATTTCGAAAAATAATCGGGAATAGTTGCAGTGTTGCAGTATGATGACTATTACATTGGAATGTAATAGTCATCATATGAGTTGCAGTATGATGACTATTACATTGGAATGTAATAGTCATCATATGATAATTGAAATACACCTTTGGCTTTACATTTTTCCAAATATTTGTTGAAATATTTTTTTATGTTGCATGTAGCATTGTTGTTGTAACTCATAACAATATTTAAAAAGTCGACTATATTTAAATATTGGTTAAATTCTTTTTTAAACAATGCAACAATTTTTTATTTTCGTTGTCACAAGTAAAGTTTAATATCGATTTTGTTGTATTTTTTGCATCAATATTTTCTAGAAGAGCGTCTAAAAATTCGACATCATTTGTAGAAACTTTTTCTTCTAATTTTTTGAAATTATTAAAATAATTTTCCCACTCTTTAAAAGAAATATATATAGGAATTTCCTTTACACGATGAGAGATAATTTCTGCCTCAAACGTATCAGCGCAGAATCCAACAACAACTTTACAGGTATGCTGTTCATTTAGGAAGTAAGTATAAGCCAATAATAAATTTTTTGGTATATTGCTTGACTTTTGACGGACCTTTTTTTCTGTTGTTTTAATTCCTTCTGAAGAATTTCGTTTTCAGGTCTCCTTTGCAGCACTCATTTTAGTAGAAAATTAAAACTTTTGTGAAAATGTACACGCATTTATACATTTCCAGATCTGCACATTTGCAATTTGTTTTTGTATTTTTTATTATTATGTTTGTTTGTATGTTTAAAATTTTTTTTAAACTCTATTAAAATATATTTATCGTTTTTTTCAAAATTATATCTATCAAAACTATTTAAAAAATGTTGCATGCTTTTGCCATTACATCTGTACCATAAATAAACACAACAATAATGACCGCATACATCCGAAAATGAACTCTGTAACCTTCGGCCGTTTACAATATAACATAATGAATTACGTTTTAAAAATTGCAAAAACTCGTTTTGTAAAGGTCGACGACCATATGAGTCAAAGTATTCTATACAACCCCCAGATGGACATAAAATTGCTATCCAATGAGCGCCAGTTTTTGTGGAAGGATCTGTATTTACAACAATTATTGCAGGTCTTTTAATAAATTTCGGAATTTTATTTATGGCAAAAACTCCTTTTAAATATTTTCTAGTATATTTGTTGCATTTTAGTACATTAACAATTTGAAATGTATCCATATTATTCCAGAGTTGAAAAATCAATTACTTTTATATCTGCTTCCACGAAATGTTTTAAAAATTCGGTTTTGATCTTACCGTTTGTAAATAAAATATCAATTTTCTTAAATATATTTTGAAGATCATTAGTTTTCTGTTCATTTGAAAAATTTCCAAATACATAATTGTCACTTTTATCTATATCATTTATTCCATCTGTTGTTGGATATTGATATTTAAATTCCTTACTAAAGATTTTACAAGACTCTTTTATTCCAGTAATACTAATATATTTAACAAATATCGTATTCTTATTATTAGAGCAGAAACTCATATCAACTAATGCATAATTTTTATAAACCATATTGTTGTTGTTTATTTAACTGTCAATTTTAAAATGTATTAAATCTGCTATTCCACCGTTTTTATAGGTTTGTATATACGTTTCGATTCTTATCAATTTGTAAACTCCCATCGAACTCTCCATAAACAAGACATGTTACAGTCGTATTTAATGCTCTGGAAAACTTGGCTTCAATTCTAACAGTGCTTTGGTTCAATAAACTTTTACACGAATTATTTCCTGATAAATCTGGAGTTAAATCGAATGCAAGAATGTAAAAACCTTTTCTGAACATTGATTTTGTGATTTGATGGCCTCTGTCCGAATGATGAATTCCAGTTCCATTAAAAAGGGTATAATATGCACGTGTATCAAAACGATGTTTGTCAGCAAAACTAGTTTCAATTGGTAAATTCGGTATTTGAACGCCATTAACATATAGCATAAATTGTGTCATCTCAAAATGTTTGAAATTAAAAGGATTTTTTGAACGTTTTCCAGTAAAAGCTTCATTATCCGTCATGCAAAATAGTATAGTATTGGGTAGTTGTCCTATAAAAACATTTTCAAGCGATATATTAGTACTACTTGATGGTACTGTGAATGATTTTATTTCAACACGTTTGTAATTGTATTTTGCATTCGCCTTTTCTAAAACAGCATTATGTGCAAGTAAAATACTAGGATTTACTGTGACATGTCTCATAAATAATGTAGCTTCAATTATTTTCATTTGACTTTCATCAGTATCGTCAGAGAAAAAGTAAAAATCTGGTTTTTCCAAAGTTAGTAAAACTCTGACATCCACACCATTTATTAATAATGTGGGTTGATTAAACATATCAACATGAAGTTTACCCATCAATTCAACAACACCACTATTATTATATTGTTTTTTACGTTCTGAGGCACCACTATTTCCAGATTTTCCTACGTTTATCTAACGACCAACCAGCATATTCTAAATGGGTATTGGCAGCATCATTTCCATAGTTAAGTAAAGACTCGATGTAAGCTCTATAATTATAATTGTTGTCAGATGAAGTAATATTTTTACCATTTAACTGAACATTGCATTGTTTAATCATAGAATGTAATAAATTGTTAACAATTTCCGGCTGCGCTATTAATTTAGGAGGTGTAGAAGTATCTTTATCATCATTCCACACTGATCCATCTTTCTTTAATATTTGTATTTTTAATTTTAAATATGTTGATGACAAATCTCTATACGTATCGCCATGACCCAAAGAAACAAATTCTATAGTCGAAGAATTATCTGAAGAAGCAATTGGGTTATAAGCAACTTCTTCTGATTTTAAGATACTTGATTGAATAGGTGGTGAACTAAATATATCTAACTCTGACTTCATGCACTCCAACATCTTTAATCAAAAATGTCTAATACTCGTTTTTTATTTTTGCTTCTTCTTTTAACTTTACGTCTCTTCAATTTGAGACGTAAATGACTGGGTTTTGTAGAATTCTTTCTTTTTATAGCCCTCCTTTTACCTGAACCATACATCGTATGCAGTTTATTCACAGCTTCGCGTCTCAAATTTGTCAATGCTTCTTTACCTCTATCTTGTAACACTTCTTTCGGATTTGCTCCTGACGCAATATCTGATAAAACACCAATTCCACTTGAAACTGCTTGTTTTTGTAAAAAATTTAGACCTGATGATAATATAGGCTTTATATAGCGAAATAACCCTCCGAAAACGTCTCCTAATCCTCGGCCTCTCTGATAATTTACAGCCGAATGAAACAGGGGTCCTATTTCTTCAATATTACCCCCTGTTTGAGATAAATAGTATTTAATATAATGACGGTTCATTGATTAATAATTAGAGTGTAACGATTTCTCTTTATTTATATTAATTTTTTATAAAATGTAATAATATTTTTGTAGGTATTACACTCCTGCTAAAATTTATATCAAATCCAAATTTATCAGCTAGTTTTATGGATATGTTATCAGAAACTTTTTTTTCAACATTATGATATTGTATACGTTTATATTTGATTATTGTTGATTCAAAAGAGTTTTTTGTTTCAATAATATTAAGAACTCGTACCTTTGAATCACCCACAAAACATGGTTCTATTATATCAGTGTACATAAACAACATTGCTGCTTTTGATATTGAAGTAAAATCGTTTAAAAATACTTCAAAAGCTTTGACAATTTTTGTTTTATGTGATCTAATACTTTTAACTTAGGAAAAAATAGTTTTCATAAAGCTTTTGACTGAATATGATCTGCTAATAGGAATCTTTACATCTATTTTAGGGCTAGTTACACACACTTCAATATATTTTGACTCTTTAATATCTAGAATTTTGTCCGGATCCTTATAATTTTCATCATCAGTGATAAAGGTGTAAATCTCCGAAATCAAATATCGTTCACATTCTTTTTTGTTTAAGCCTGGTCCCCCAGATATATTTTCAAGAAGTATTGGTAAAATAGAGGCTTTCATCATCTTTGTTATATGGAATGTATGTTTTCCCTACGCCTAATTTATTTTTTTCCGTACTTCCAATTATTATAAATGCACTTTCTTCATAATTTTCGTTATACCTATTCGGTATAAAATCGTTACTATATATTTCCGAAACACCTACTTTCCAATTATTATGTGTTAAATTAATTTCAGTTGGAAATTTATTTGTAAAACGTGTCAACGAGTTATTTTTATAATAATTATTAGAAGCATCACTCAAGAGAGTAATGAAAAAATCATCTGTTTGATTCATTTTTTTTATTTATAAGTTGTCCACTGTGAAAGATTTAATGGAGTTGTCGTTTTAGGTTTTAACTTATCTTTTTCTGATTTGGCTTGTAAATTATCCTTTTCTGATTTTAATACTTTTTTACGAACTGGGAATTTCAATAAAGTTTGAGCGGATGCTTTCTTAGTAGAAGAACGTAATTGACGATTTAAACTTGTATCTTTTTTAGGTCTTTCAAATATAGGTACTGAAATAATGTCACCCCCATCCGATTTAAACATACGTACATCTGACGAACCAATAGATTTCCTTTCTTTTATACGTTTTCCTGCTGGTGTTGCTGAGAGTGCTAAATTTAGTATTTCATCCTCGTTATCAAAAACTTCGTCATCCGTTTCGAATTCATCAAAATCTTTATCAGATGTTGGAATTATCTTACCAGGTGTAAATGTATACATATCGTTTTGGGGTTCTTGGTATTGCACACCCACCAACATCTTCAGATGTAATTGCATCTGTTTGTATCCTTTTTCCTTTTTTTGTATGGGGTTCTGTTTGGGTTTGCATGTGTGATAAATTTTTATTTTTAGTATCTGTAATTTCTGGTTCTGTTTGCATACTCATATTTGACAATACTTTGTTTCTAACAGCCATTGTTTTATTAGAAGGCATGTGTTGTACTGTTTGTATGTGATGCGTATTGTTAGAGCTTTGTTTTAATTGTTGTCGCCTTTTATTTGCACATTTTATTAGCTTTTGACGATATGTATACCATTTTTCACTATCTGATAATTTTTTATTTAAATGTATTTCTTTCATACTTTTATCTAGGTATGAAAGTTCTACATCATTATTAAAATTATCCTTAAGTTTATTATAAAGTTCAGGTGGTATAACAATCATTCGTTGTAAATTATTCATCTTAATTTTTATTTTGAAAGTAAACTACCAATCAAACCTGATAATACTGTATCTATTAGCATAGGTAAAAAACCTCCTTTCTGTATAATAACTTTTCGTTTTACTTGCAATGATTTTTTAGGACAAGCTAAACAACGCAATACCTTTTTATTTTTATTTAATTTATTATAAGTGTGATTAGACACTTTGTGCTTTCCATTAAGTGTATTTATAGCAATTTCACAAATAGTTTTAATAACTTTCGGATCACAATTTTTTAGCAAAATTTGACGAAATTTTGGTTTAGAATTTTTTAATACATGTAAGATATGACGATTTGTTTTCAATCGTTTCATGTTTTTCAGATAAATCTGTTAATTGTTTTAACGTGAGTAGTAAGTAGACACACCTAGAACAAAATTTCTCAGGTACGATAGAGATGGAAAAAAATAAGCCACTTTGGTGTAAAACTAAAAAGTATGGAATTTTTTGTTTTGCGTTGGTATTAGAAGAGAGACATGAAATAAAAGACACTTGGATGTTAGTAATCTACAATATTTGCCACTTTGATGCAAAAACGAGAATAAAAGTTTTTTGTTGTTCTTTGTCGACCTTTTGTAAACTTGTTTTTTTCTAAACCATACTTTTATTTGTAAAACAAAATAAACTTGTTCTATAGGAATGCATTTGAAAGACCATTATTTTGTACAGGCATCAAGTTTCTCATTTTTCTAAATCCCACCTATTTGTAAACAAAATACACTATTTGTATAGGAATGCATATCATCTAAGCTGAAAGAACATGTGTAAATACTCGTTTGTAAAATATTTAACAACAACAAAAAAGCACATAGTTTATTACTTTTATTTTTGCAGTTTTCTTTTTGCATACAAGAAACTTGATGTCTTTACATATGTTGTATAGCATAGCATAGCATCATGGTTGTGTATTTGTATTTCTGTACAAAAATGCAATAACAAATATATGGTATATTTTTATTCTTGTTGTTCGCTATAATGTGGTATGTATTACGTATTTTTATTACACAAACAAAAGTATACGTAATATCGCCACTGCTAGAGTAAAGTTAAGTAGAATAGTGGGATAAAGAAAAACAAAAACAATGCATTATGTGTGAGAGGAGATATGAATGAAAAGCATAGCAGCATGGCAGCTGTTTCAGTTCCGTCTTTGTAAATAAAAGAAATATGGTTACATAATAATTTTTTATTTATACATTATATGAGCTAATATACTAATATTACATAATAATGAAATTAATGATATGAAATGAGAAAAGCGTTTTATATTTTGTTGCATATTTGGTACTATGTGTAATATCTTCGATGATCCTCTATCTGTTAAACCACATACATCCATGCCTTGATTTTTAGATTCCGTTTTTTTATACTGATCGGTAAATATATAACAATTAGGTGAATATTTTTTATGTTCGTTCAATATGCTATCGTGTTTCTGCCAATGATATATCTGAACGTTACAGTAGTAACACTGTACAATATCGCCCGTATTTAAATAGAAAAAGCCATTTGATGCTAGATCTTCTTTGCTTATAAAAGACTTAGGCCAACCTTCAAATGTTGTAAGACGTTCTTGGTTTTCACTTAATAAAGTCATTGCAAGGTTAATTTAATACAAAAGAAATCGTAAAGAAGTGTGTCGTATTTATACCGTTTTTTATTTTAATATGAGTAATACTAATTCAAAAATTAAAAGGGTGTACTACGACAAAGAAGGAGTTAATATATATGGTTCTGTAGCAAAAATCCATGCTGCCTTAAGAAATAAAAAAATAAGTCAAAATCAAATAAAAAATTGGCTGAAATCTGAGGATGTTTATACATTACATTATCCTGCCAAAAAAAAATTCCCCAGGAATCACTATGTATTACAAGATATTGATCAGTTATGGGAAATTGACCTATGCGATATGAAAATGTATAAAAACGTTAATGACAATTATACATTCTTGTTATCGGTGATTGATGTTTTTTCAAAATACGGTTGGGTAGTACCCCTAAAAAATAAAACAGGTAAAGAAATAACTAAAGCCTTTCATAAAATCCTTGAACAAAGTGGTAGAAAGCCTATAACAGTTCAATCAGACAAAGGTAAAGAATTCAAGAATTCGAATTTTCAAAATTATCTGAAACAAAATAATATCAGACAACGATTCCCAACTATTTTGTCTACACAAAAAGCCGCAGTTGTTGAACGATTTAATCGTACAATAAAGGAAAAGATGTTTAAATATTTTACGGAAAGTTCTACTAAAAGATATATAGATATATTACCCAATCTTGTCAATTCTTATAATAAATCGTATCACAGTACAATAAAAATGAAACCATCAGAAGTTAATCAGAAACATGTGAAGCAAATTTTTGAAATTTACAAGAATATACATAAAAAAGACCCCCAAATTAATTTAAATATATTTAAAGACGACTATGTACGCATTGTTAGAAAAAAAGCAATTTTTGAACATGGCTATACACAGAAATGGACAAAAGAAATTTTTCAAGTTGATAAAGTTATAAATAGAGAACCATATCCCTTATTCATTTTGAAAGACTTGAAAGGTCGAGAAGTTGAAGGTAGATTTTATTATCAAGAACTTCAGAAAGTTTATAAAAAAAAATGATAGTTTTTAATCATCCATTTACAATGATGATTGCTGGACCCTCGGGTTGCGGTAAAACAACATTTATTTGTAAATTGATAAGAAAAATGGATCAATTTATTAAACCTGTACCGACAAAAATTTTATGGTGTAATCCTGAATTCAGTGCAGTACCAAAAAGTATAAGAAATTTGGAATATCATAATGAAGTTCCAGAAAATATCAGTAATGTAAATAATGAACCAATACTAATTGTTTTGGATGACTTAATGTTAAATGCTTACAACAGCAAAGTATGTGAATTATTTACAAAAGGATCACACCATCGAAATTTATCAGTTATTTTAATTACACAAAATGTTTTTCATCAAGGAAAACATTGTCGTGATATATCACTTAACTGCAAATATTTGGTTCTTTTTAAAAACCCCCGAGACAAGTCACAAATAATTCCTTTGGCAAAACAAATTTATCCTGAAAATTCAAAGGAATTTCTAAAAGTATATAATGAAGTAACATCAGTTCCTTATGGTTATATTATTCTAGATATGACACAAGATATCAACGATATATTTCGCTTCAGATCAAATATACTTAATTCAAATTATTTTGAATGTTTTTGTACATTAAAACAATTAACAGAGTTATCGGAAAAACATGAAACGTTTGACAACAAACCGTCATATCTTACACGTATTAAAAAAATCTAAACCAAAATTTCGTCAAATTTTGCTTAAAAACTGTGATCCAGAAGTTATTAAAACTATTTGTGAAATAGCTATAAACACCCTTAATGGAAACCACAAAGTGTCTAATCAGATTTATAATAAATTAAATAAAAATAAAAAAGTGTTGCGTTGCTTAGCTTGTCCCAAAAAATCTTTGAAAGTAAAAAGAAAAGTTATTATACAGAAAGGAGGGTTTTTACCTATGTTGATAGGTTCAGTACTATCAGGCTTACTTGGAAGTTTATTATCAAAATAGTTTTTTAGAAACATGAATAATTTACAACGGATGATTGTTATACCTCCAGAACTTTATAACAAGCTGAAAGAGAATTTCAATAATGATGCAGAGCTTTCACACCTTGACAAAAGTATGAAAGAAATACTTTTAAATAAAAAATTATCAGATAATGAAAAATGGTATACATATCGACAAAAACTAATAAAATTTGCCAACAAAAGAAGGCATCAATTACAGCAAAGAGCTTATAATAACTCACAGCCACAACAATTAGAACACCCACCTTCTATAAACACAAGTAATTTTACAAAAAAAATATTTTCAAGTATGAGCACCCAAACGGAACCAGTTAGCAAAGCAAAAAGAACACAAAGGGTCTTAATTACACCTGAAGATGTTGCTGTGCAACACCAAAAACCTGAAAATGTTGATGTGCAACACCAAAACCTCGAAAACGATATGTATACATTTACACCTGGCAAGATAATTGCAACATCTGATAAAGATAATGCTAATTCTGAAACGGATGACGAAGTTTTTGATAATGATGACGAAATACGCAATTTAGCACTCTCAGCAACACCAACAGGAAAACGTATAAAAGAAAGGAAATCTATTGGTTCAGCAGATGTACGTATGTTTGAAACAGATGAAGGTGATATTATTTCAGTGCCTATATTTGATAGACCTAAAAAAGATACGAGTATAAATCGTCAATTACGTTCTTCTACTAAGAAAGCATCCGCTCAAACTTTATTGAGATTCCCAGTTCGTAAAAAAATATTAAAATCGGAAAAGGATAATTTACAAGCCAAATCAGAAAAAGATAAGTTAAAACCTAAAACGACAACTCCATTAAATCTTACACAGTGGACAACTTATAAATAAAAAAATTAATCAAACAGATGATTTTTTCATTACTCTCTTGAGTGATGCTTCTAATAATTATTATAACAATAACTCCTTGACACGTTTTACAAATAAATTTCCAACTGAAATTAACTTAACACATAATAATTGGAAAGTAGGTGTTTCAGAAGTATATATTAACGATTTTATACCGAATAGGTATAACGAAAATTATGAAGAAAGCGCATTTATAATAATTGGAAGTACGGGAAAAAATAAATTAGGCGTAGGGAAAACATATATTCCATATAACAAAGATGATGTAAAATGTGACTGGAAAGCCTCTATTTTACCAATACTTCTTGAAAATATATCTGGGGGACCAGGCTTAAACAAAAAAGAATGTGAACGATACTTGATTTCGGAGATTTACACCTTTATCACTGATGATGAAAATTATAAGGATCCGGACAAAATTCTAGATATTAAAGAGTCAAAATATATTGAAGTGTGTGTAACTAGCCCTAAAATAGATGTGAAGATTCCTATTAGCAGATCATATTCAGTCAAAAGCTTTATGAAAACTATTTTTTCCCAAGTTAAAAATATTAGATCACATAAAACAAAAATTGTCAAAGCTTTTGAAGTATTTTTAAACGATTTTACTTCAATATCAAAAGCAGCAATGTTGTTTATGTACACTGATATAATAGAACCATGTTTTGTGCGTGATTCAAAGGTACGAGTTCTTAATATTATTGAAACAAAAAACTCTTTTGAATCAACAATAATCAAATATAAAAGCGTACAATATCATAATGTCGAAAAAAAAGTTTTTGATAACATATCCATAAAACTAGCTGATAAATTTGGATTTGATATAAATTTTAGCAGGAGTGTAATACCAACAAAAATATTATTACATTTTATAAAAAATTAATATAAATAAAGAGAAATCGTTACACTCTAATTATTAATCAATGAACCGTCATTATATTAAATACTATTTATCTCAAACAGGGGGTAATATTGAAGAAATAGGACCCCTGTTTCATTCGGCTGTAAATTATCAGAGAGGCCGAGGTTTAGGAGACGTTTTCGGAGGGTTATTCCGCTATATAAAACCTATATTATCATCAGGTCTAAATTTTTTACAAAAACAAGCAGTTTCAAGTGGAATTGGTGTTTTATCAGATATTGCTTCTGGAGCAAATCCCACAGAAGTATTAAAAGATAGGGGTACAGAAGCTCTGAAAAATTTGAGACGCGAAGCTGTAAATAAAATGCATTCCATGTATGGTTCTGGAAAAAGGAGAGCTATAAAAAGAAAGAATTCTACAAAACCGCGTCATTTACGTTTGAAATTGAAGAGACGTAAAGTTAAAAAAAGTAGTAAAAACAGAAAAGGTGTATTAGACATTTTTGATTAAAGATGTTGGAGTGTATGAAATCAGAGTTAGATATATTTAGTTCACCACCTATTCAATCAAGTATCTTAAAATCAGAAGAAGTTGCTTATAACCCAATTGCTTCTTTAGATAATTCTTCAACTATAGAATTTGTTTCTTTGGGTCATGGCGATACATATAGAGATTTGTCATCAACATATTTAAAATTAAAAATACAAATATTAAAGAAAGATGGATCAGTGTGGAATGATGATAAAGATACTTCTACACCTCCTAAATTAATAGCCCAGCCGGCAATTGTTAACAATTTATTACATTCTATGATTAAACAATGCAATGTTCAGTTAAATGGTAAAAATATTACTTCATCTGACAACAATTATAATTATAGAGCTTACATCGAGTCTTTACTTAACTATGGAAATGATGCTGCCAATACCCATTTAGAATGTGCTGGTTGGTTGTTAGATAAACATGATGTAGGAAAATCTGGAAATACTGGTGCCTCAGAACGTAAAAAACAATATAATAATAGTGGTGTTGTTGAATTGATGGGTAAACTTCATGTTGATATGTTTAATCAACCCACATTATTAATAAATGGTGTGGATGTCAGAGTTTTGCTAACTTTGGAAAAACCAGATTTTTACTTTTTCGCTGACGATAATGATGAAAGTCAAATGAAAATAATTGAAGCTACATTATTTATGAGACATGTCACAGTAAATCCTAGTATTTTACTTGCACATAATGCTGTTTTAGAAAAGGCGAATGCGAAATACAATTACAAACGTGTTGAAATAAAATCATTCACAGTACCATCAAGTAGTACTAATATATCGCTTGACAATGTTTTCATAGGACAACTCCCAAATACTACACTATTTTGTATGACAGATAATGATGCTTTTACTGGGAAGCGTTCAAAAAATCCGTTTTATTTTAAACATTTTGAAATGACTCAATTTATGCTATATGTTAATGGCGTTCAAATACCGAATTTACCAATTGAAACTAGTTTTGCTGACAAACATCGTTTTGATACACGTGCATATTATACTCTTTTTAATGGAACTGGAATTCATCATTCGGACAGAGGCCATCAAATCACAAAATCAATGTTCAGCAAAGGTTTTTACATTCTTGCATTCGATTTAACTCCAGATTTATCAGGAAATAATTCGTGTCAAAGTTTATTGAACCAAGGAACTGTTAGAATTGAAGCCAAGTTTTCAAGATCTTTAAATACGACAGTAACATGTATTGTTTATGGCGAATTTGATGGTAGTTTACAAATCGATAAAAATCGAAACGTATATACAAACCTATAAATAGGTTACTATGTCTTATTTTACACATTTTAAAATAGACAGTTAAGTAAACAACAATGGTTTATAAAAATTATGCATTAGTAGATATGAGCTTTTGCTCTGATAATAAGAATACTATTTTTGTGAAATCCATTAGTATTACAGGCATAAAAGAGTCTTGTAAAATCTTCAATAAAGAATTTAAATATAAATATCCGACAACAGACGAATTAAATGATATTGATAAAAATAACAACTTTTCATTTGGAAATTTATTAAATGAACAAATTACTAAAGAGCTTCATCAAACGTTAAAGAAAATCGACATCATACTTCTTAATGGTAAAATAAAAAAAGAGTTTTTGCAACATTTCGTTGAAGGAGAGACAAAAATTTTTGATTTCTCCACTTTGGAATAATATGGATACAAAACAAATAATAAATATATTAAAATGCAACAATTATACCAGAAATCGATTTAGAGGAGTTTTTCCCTTAAATAAAATACCCAAAATTATTAAAAAACCTGCAATAATTGTTGTCAATACAGATCCTTCAACAAAACCTGGAACTCACTGGATTGCTATATATTGTCCGTTAGTGGGTTGTATAGAATTTTTTGATTCGTACGGTCGACAACCTCGTCAAAAAGAGTTTGTTGACTTTTTAATTCGTAACTCAAATTGTTATATTGCTAATGGACGTCAATTACAAGGTATATTTTCTAATGTGTGTGGGCATTATTGTTGCGTTTATTTGTGGTATCGTTGTATTGGAAAAAGTATGCAAGCCTTTTTACAAGAGTTTCACAACAATCTTTTTGATAGAAACGATAATCTAATTTTGAACATGTTCAAACATGCTTTTAAACACAAAACAGGTTTTACAAATTCTAAACACAAAAAAATTCAAAAATGTGAATCCTTTCGCGTATAAATGAGGGAGCCGTTGCAATAAACATTCCAGTTTATTTCTAACATTCTTTTAAAAATGATTGCCCTCCAAGAAACTAAAAAGCGCAATTCATCTGGGAAAAATAAATCAGAAGTTAAAAAGAAGAAGTGCAGCAAAAACTTAATACCCCGAAATTTGTTGTTAGCCTACACATACTTCTTGGATGAGGCTCAAACATGTAAAATTAATATTGGTTATAGTATTGAAACTTTGGAAGCCGAAATAATTTTCCATCGTTTTAAAGAAGAACCTTTGTATATGTCTTATACAGAATGGGCGAAATTTTACTTTAATTTTAAAGAAATAGAAGAAAAACGCTTAAGTAATGAAGCTCAGATATTGGAGGATATCTTAGAAGCCTATGATGCTCCAATTACAAAAGTAAACTTTACATTTGATGATGACAACAAAAAAGTTTTCGAAATGTCAAAGTATGAACATGGACAATTTTTGGATATAATTGAATTCCTAAATGTGGTCATGTGTTACAACAACAATGCGGTTGTCAACGTACGAGAATATTTCCACAAGTATTTGGAAAAATGTAAAGAAAACAATGTGTTTAAATTGACTTTTAAACACTATTATATACCTATGCAATTATCTCATGTTCACTGCAACTATGCCAGATTATTTTACGAAATACCACTTTACTGTTCAAACAAATTATTTGAAAATGTAATAAATAATATTAAGATTGAAATCTAAAAAAATTGTTTTAAGCTTGAAATGTAAAAAATATATTTTGAAATTAAAACAATAAAAAATAATTATTTTTCTTAAAAATCAATTTGATTATTTCTTAACATATACATATAGATATTAATACAATTTTGCACAGCGCATTTATAATTTTTATTTTGATCAGAATGTATTTCACAATAGCTGTTATAATTTCTTAAAGAAGTTAATTTAGGTATCTCATTTTCCATCTCTATAATCTCCGTTGATGTTTGTAAGTATTGACGTAAAAAGGTTTTCTTTTGATTACCTTTTACATATATTTTATACTCCGAATAAGTTTGCAGTATCGCAGTGATGTCATTATAAGGAATAGTACCATTATTCCATTGAAAACTGTTTATATTTTTCGAAATAAACATGTTTTGCCTTTGGATATTATCTTTTAATTCTTCTTCGGGGTATGGTGGTTTGAAAAAATAAACTATAGGGACTAGCGAACCTTGTTGAAGTATTGCCAATTCTTTTGCAAAAAGCTGACCCCCATTTCCTAAAACAAACTGAATATCTAGAAACAATGCCATCATTTTTTTCTTCTGAAATAGAGCAAACTCTTGTTAAGAATTGTAACCAACTAATGAAAATAAAAAGACATTACTATGGTTTATATAGATATATAGTAGATGTTTTTATTTTTATTATATTTTAAAATTATACAAAAATATAAACTATAAAGCTTAAATTAAAAATACAATATTAAATCTTAATATTACTTCATACAATATATAAAATATTTTTTCTTATTCTTTATAAATTTATAAAATATTACTTAATACATATTTACTTTTTTATTATATTTAATTATTTACTAATAAAACCATAGGGTATAGTTTCGAAGTTATTATCTGTACATACACGTTTTGTAAAGGTGAAACCAAATTTTTTTGTTTCCTTTTCGGTGACTACCGTAAATTGCTTTTTTCTTTTGATTTTCTTTGCTGTATGTATAATATAAGAACCATCACCAAAAGGATCTTTGATAAGTTTTTTTAAATTTTCAAAGTTGAGAATTTTTTTGTTTGCTAAGTTGCAGGTAACTCCTTTGCATTTCGCAACTTCTCCTATTTTATTGGTAATAGGGTTAATATATCTATAAGAATAACATTTTGGGCCTGTAGAAACAAACTCATTAATGTAGGTTTCAGGCCCATATTCATCCAACTCGTTTGTGAAATCTCCAAGAAAATTTCCAGTAACTGGTTTATACTCTGAGTTTTCTTTTTCAGTAAATATAACAGAGTCTGTATCGCAATATAATATATTTCTACCAAACTTATATAATTCGTTATAAAGTTTAATGCGGGCATGAGCAGTTGTGTATATACCTACAGTTAAAGAAATATGTTTTAGAGGCTCCGAATATTCTGAATTAAGATATTTCCAAGAAACCCATATTTGATCTTTTCCAGCCATGTACAAATCTTGTATTTCAACACCAGGTGAATGAACCAATTTGTTAAATTCATCCTGAGAATTTATTACACTTGTTTGTAACATTATATTTCGCTGTATAAATTTTCCCCAAAGAGAATTTAGACATGTTTTAGCTATATTTCGAAAAGAAGGGTTAGATTCTATTTTGTTTTCTTCTAATAACACACCCTCTTTTTGAAAATATTCTTGTATATATTTTTGCTTGTCGTTATTGGTGTCGCACCCTTGCGGATAACCACTAGCTTCTTGTTTAAGTTTAATAAATGTATCCATGTATTCAGCAAATAAACCTCCAGTTTTTGAAGTATTTTCGTATATAGTTGTTTCGTATTCCCATACCTCGTACAATTCTTTAATTATGTACCCTTTACTTAAAGCTAAATGTATTTCTATTGCAGCCCATGTTCCTACTAAACACCTATCTTTGACAGTATGATAACATTTTTGCAGAACATTTTCATTTTCAGCGCATGTTTTACAAAGCGTAAATAATAATTTATTATTTATTTTTGTAGGTAAAACAGGTATAAATAAATTTTGAGGAGGTAGAATACAACATTTTATAATACCGTCAATTTTAATAATATCTTCAGATGTAATATTTTTACACTGTTCGGTTTTGTAAATTTTAGGAACACCTACAGGATATTTACAGTTTTTATTGACATAAGGATACAAAGATGTAAAATCTAAATACCGAATTTTTTCCCCTTTTTTTATTTTATGGTAAAGAGTGAATACTTCTGTTCGACCTCCGTATATAGCATCACGTGGTTGCAAAGAATTATAGAGCAAAAGAGGTTTATGATTTAACCGTGTATTTACTAGTGTATTATTTATCAAAAATGAATTAAAGTTACATTCCCACATTTCAGTCACGTTATATAGTTTTTCTTTTAAAAAGTTGAGTCTTAATAATGTATTTTCATGTTTGTCTTCAAAAGTTACACCATGTCTTACAGTATTTCTATCGTAAAAACAAGACGGACAGCCGTGGTAAAAACAGCCTAAAAATTCGTAAACAGTATTAGTTTCGGCATTATAACCATCAACTTTTAAACCACAATTTTTCAATGTCACTTCATATTTGATTTTTCCGTTTACTTTTTCATTTTCAAATTCTAACCATTTTATACCTATTAACGATTGCATCTTATGCATATTGTAATTATTACTAGGAATGACAGCCAAAGTATTTGGTTTTAAAAACTTTTTTCTATACACAACCATTACTGCTTGTGCAATAGTAAAACTCTCTAAAAAAGGGTTGACATCAAGCAGATTTATGAAATCGTTCATAAATTTAAGACATCCTTTCTGAAGCACACTAACATCAGTTTTACAATATTTTATTAATTCTTCCCGATTGTTGAAAACATATCCAGAATTTTTTAAGTCCCTCCACCATTTGTGGAATTTTTCCAAAGCTTCAGCATTTAAATTTTCTGTCGAAAACATATTTATATCAGGAATTTCTCCAATATAAGAGAAATTTTCGTCAGTATTAAAAAAATGAGGATAGTCCCCTTTAGCAATATTTTTAAGACCAAAGGTTTTTGGGAATTTTGCTAAAGCCATCGGTAAAAAATTTAATGAATCTATAAAAGTTATGCTATGATTAAACGTAATCTTCAAAATTTTCAACCCTCCTATAATAGGTACAACATTTTGATTTCTTTTTAGCAACTCAGTAATAATAAATTGACTATCATAGCTTTTAAAATTATGGGCTATACAACAAACTTTTCGTATAGAACTATTATTAATACTTAGTAAATAAGTAATAAATTTTTCAATACAAGTTGTATTGTTATCGTTTTCAAATATATGAACACGTTTTTTACAATTTTGACATTCTATAGAGTCGTCGTTAATTAAATAACAAAAATGACAAACCTGATTTGCGACACATAAATTAGGAATATGTACAAAACTATTTAAACCATATTGTTTATTTTGGGTACATTCAATATCATAAAATATTAAAGTAAATTTTTGAGGTCTTTTTTTTGTATAAGGCTGTACAAAACATTGATGGTCTCGATCGGTTAATTTGTAACAAATATCACATATTTTTTCATTACAAGAATGTACCTGTCCTTTACGTTTATTCAAATCATAATATTTTAAACACTTTTGACAGATTTTAATTTCCGAACATACCGTACCATTGCCATATGGGTTTTTTAAATGCTTTTGTAAACATTGGGTTCCACGGAATGAACGATAACATGTGTTACATTTGTATAAGGATGACACGAAATTACAAGGAGGGAATGTTTTGCAGTATTTACATAATTCTTTGCAATTATGCGTATCCATATACAAGTCCTCACAAAAAGTACATTGTTTTTTTTTACCGAAAAAACCCTTAACACTTTTTAAAGTGACAAAATGTTTTAATTTTTCAAAATAAAACAGATTTATATTTTTGCTACCCTTTGTATTGAACTTATAACAATTTTGATAATTGTCTTTATCATTAAAAACTGTAATATTGTACTCAGGTAATATTTTTTGTATCTTATAAATATCGCCTATATTACACCCTGTCTCTTTATCCACGTGTACATAGGCTTTTTTTACTATTTTTTGTACTTCTTGAGATAAAATTTTTTTCATTTTTAAATTTTTGTGTTTGAAAACAGTCGTATTATTATCTGCCAGATATTTACCTATTACTATTGCTTGAGGAAGACAATGTGTATTTGTGTCCTCTCCAATATTTATTAAACTAGTTTTACGTTTTAAAATATCCGTTTCTGTTAAATTTTTGGTACATACACGCCCTGTACCTGTAGGGACGTTTATAATTTTTGCAGTTATTTCTATTAAATCCGTTGACAAAAATGATTCATTAGATTGAATAACTGACGATAGCAAATCTGTTATCATACTAGACGTTATTATTGACACTTTTTTAAAAGGTATACCTATAGGACGTGTGTTTTCTATTGAAGGTATTGATATTTTAATTCCTACCAAACTACTTGGAGAACATTCTGTTGTAATTATATCTAAGATATCTTTAAAACACACATCTAACCATTCAATAATAGTGTCAAAGGCATCATTATAATTTTTTAACTTAAAAACAAAATCTCTACTTGTAACTTTATACTTAGAACTAAAACGTTCTACTTTTTTAATTAAATTAACATACTTTTTGTTGATAAACGTAGATGTTGAAGGTTGAATTTGTTCTTGTTGTTGGCCCTGGCCTGTTTGAAAATCTTGAGGGTTTGATGAGGAATTTGAGGCTGTTTCAGATGTTGAAGGATGAACTTGTTGTTGTTGTAGCCCCTGTCCTGTTTGAAAATCTTGAATGTTTGTTGAGGAACTTGATGCTGTTTCAGATGTTGAAGGATGAATTTGTTGTTGTTGTAGGTGGTTTATTGGGGGTATGTTTCCTGCTGCACCGTATTGAGTGATAAAATTTGCTGTAAAAGCTGTAATATTCGAGCTGAGCTGTTTTGCGAATTCATTCAACATAAGGAAAATATTATTCTATAATAAACAAAAATTTATTTTTATTTTTTATATATTTGAAAAATAAAGTTTTGTCTTACGTTATCCATGATTATAACGATGTTGTGCACTTTTTTAATATATTTATATACCTTACAGACACTATCGTTACACTATTAAACAACGTTTAAACTAATTTTCTTTGAAAATTCGTCTTTTATAACTCTTTTCACTTACAAAAAGATCTTTACAAGTATAATTAATTATTGAACCAGTTTCTAATATAACTACTTTATAAAATATAAAAAATTATTCAAAGATATGCTGTACAATAATTTTTGTTATGTTAATAGTTAATACATTATAAAGGTTTTTTATAATCAAATTAAAGAGATATAACTACTTTTAGTACAAACCAAGAATAAATTATAAAATTTATCATGTATTATATCTAAATGAATCTTGCAATATTTTTTCTATAATAAATAATAACAGAATAGCATTACTAGATAGGAATTTTTTCAAAGATTTATAAGATTTCCAATCTAAGTTAAGTGGTTTTCGAATAGCAGATTACTAGCTAGAAATTTTTTCAATTAAAAAATATGAACAAGATAAAACGTGTCCCTAATAAAAGACGTTTTGCAAGTTAAATCGTCCTAAATAATATTTAAAAATAATAAATTTTAAAGACAGCAAACAACATTTTTAAGTTAATTATTATATATACTTCTATTTTGCTACATTTTTTTTCTTTGAGCATAAAAGATAGACATATTCTGCAATTAGAATATGTATCTATTTTTATATAGGCTCTTCTTAGAAAAAGCCAATATTACTATAGACGTATCATTAATAAGATTTTTATTTTTGTATGTTAAAATATTCCTGCAATAATAATTTAAATAATAAATGGTAGAAGACGGCAAAAAATAAGAAAAAAAAAGTCCAATCTAAGTTAAGTGGTTTTCATTTTTATTAAATGTAATTAATTATATTTTTTTCAATTGAACAACAATATTTTGAGGTATAAAAGAGCGAAAATTTTCTGAAGTTTTATCAGTAATATTCAACAAATTATAATGGTAAGTTCTATTTTGTTAAAATAAATAATTTATAATTTTTAAATATTTTTCTTATAAATTATTTTTTTAAAATAACTAAATACATATAAATTTTATTTTTCAGGATTTCTTGCAAGCACTAAAGTCTGTTGCGGGGCAAACCCAGTTTAAACCTGTAATAAGGACCGAAGAATTGGTCATAGGAAAGGAGTACCCCATATTGGCGGTCAAGACGATCAAGACCAAATACGGTAAAAAGCTCGTCGCAGACCTAGAAATGTACCAGTACTTTTTCCCGGACCGTATAAGTAAGGTCCTAAAGGGTTTCAAGGACACAGATGTGCCCAAAAATCTTGTCATGGTACTTTTAAGACGTGAAGAGAACGAATATCGCACTCCGATATTCGACTTCAAAATAAAAAAAGAAACGACCACCGTATTGACATCTGACTCCGAAGACGAAGCTTCGCAACCACCTTCAAAAAAAAAAAAGAAAATTTAAAACTGTAACAAAAATAAAAAATAAATAAAAAACTCTTTATTGTATTTTAAAAAACAAAAATTGTGTTTTTATTTGGATTGTTAAAAAAAATTTTACATATGAACATTTTATTTAATTTTTTATTAGGTAAAAAAAACCCTTCAAAGAATCAAAAAGCAAAACAATCAAAGTGAAAAATCCTTCCGAAGCAAAACAACAAAAGTGAAACCAACATAGTGTAACATCCAAAGTTACAAAAACCAGTAAAAGAATACTATAAATTATAAAAAAATTGTACTATAAATTTAACAGTTTTATTTTTCAAATAAATTTTTATGAAAATAACAACATATTTTTTGTATTTAATATCTTTTTGATAATAATTTGCAATTTCTTGCTATTTTGAGGTATTTACCCTTTTTTGCCATTGCACCTGCCCTTTACCTAATTCACCCTGTAGATAGGATGTACCCCGATACAGGTGGCATCAAAACTTCGACAACCCCATAACATTTTTTACTTAACAACAATATAAAAAGTTTATAAGAAATCATTTTTCTTACCGCATAATATTTACATATAGAAAAATGCATAATATTTCCATAATGTTAATAAACTTTGAGAATTCAACCTTGATTAAAAATAAATCAAGTTCAATTTTATTATCGTATGTATGTACAGATACGAAAAACAATTTTCTTAGTGCATGTGTTTTTTTTACATGTACAAAAATAGGGTTAATAACTTCGATAACCTGGAATTATAAAAATCAAGTTCAATCAATTTATTAACATTACGAAAAGAATTTTTGTTATTGCATAAGATTTTTTTTTTGCATTTGTAAGACATAATGCTAACAAGCTTTGATAATATTCATAAACACGTTTTTATAACAACTTTGATTTTTGTTTTTTATAAACACAACTTTTGTTTACAAAATAAAGGAGGTCATTTAAACAGCTGCCATGCTGCTATGCTATTTCATTCATATCTCCTCTCACACATAATGCATTGTTTTTGTTTTTCTTTATCCCACTATTCTACTTAACTTTACTCTAGCAGTGGCGATATTACGTATACTTTTGTTTGTGTAATAAAAATACGTAATACATACCACATTATAGCGAACAACAAGAATAAAAATATACCATATATTTGTTATTGCATTTTTGTACAGAAATACAAATACACAACCATGATGCTATGCTATGCTATACAACATATGTAAAGACATCAAGTTTCTTGTATGCAAAAAGAAAACTGCAAAAATAAAAGTAATAAACTATGTGCTTTTTTGTTGTTGTTAAATATTTTACAAACGAGTATTTACAC
The DNA here is from genome assembly GCA_949752835.1 of Empis stercorea. Lineage (NCBI taxonomy): Eukaryota > Metazoa > Arthropoda > Insecta > Diptera > Empididae > Empis > Empis stercorea. Next base: position 50,819,681 of record OX457085.1, on the reverse strand, counting down.
ATGTTCTTTCAGCTTAGATGATATGCATTCCTATACAAATAGTGTATTTTGTTTACAAATAGGTGGGATTTAGAAAAATGAGAAACTTGATGCCTGTACAAAATAATGGTCTTTCAAATGCATTCCTATAGAACAAGTTTATTTTGTTTTACAAATAAAAGTATGGTTTAGAAAAAAACAAGTTTACAAAAGGTCGACAAAGAACAACAAAAAACTTTTATTCTCGTTTTTGCATCAAAGTGGCAAATATTGTAGATTACTAACATCCAAGTGTCTTTTATTTCATGTCTCTCTTCTAATACCAACGCAAAACAAAAAATTCCATACTTTTTAGTTTTACACCAAAGTGGCTTATTTTTTTCCATCTCTATCGTACCTGAGAAATTTTGTTCTAGGTGTGTCTACTTACTACTAACGTGCAATAACATTCAAAATAATTATTATTAAGTATATTTGATCTAAAACGAAATATATCGTTAATGTCTTGAGTTAAATCCAGTATAATATAACCATAAGGAATAGATGTCACCTCATTATATACTCTCAGAAATTCTTTGGAGTTTTCTGGATAAATTTGTTTCGCTAAAGGAGCTACTTGTGCTTTGTCGCGAGGATTTTTAAAAAGAACCAAATATTTACAATTAAGTGATATATCTCGACAATGTTTTCCCTGATGAAACACATTTTGTGTAATTAAAATAACTGATAAATTTCTATGGTGTGAACCTTTTGTAAATAATTCACATACTTTTGTATTATAGGCATTTAACATTAAGTCATCCAAAACAATTAATATTGGTTCATTATTTTCATTTTTGATATTTTCTGGAACTTCATTATGATATTCTAAATTTCTTATATTTTTTGGAACCGCGCTAAATTCAGGATTGCACCATAATATTTTTGTTGGCACCGGTTTAATAAATTTTTGTATATATCTAATCAACTTACAAATAAATGTAGTTTTACCACAACCTGACGGGCCTCATTGTAAACGGATGATTAAAAACTATCATTTTTTTACATAAACTTTTTGAAGTTCTTGATAATAAAATCTTCCTTCAACCTCATGTCCCTTTAAGTCTTTCAATATAAATAAAGGATATGGTTCTCTATTTATAATTTTTTGTACTTGAAAAATTTCTTTTGTCCATTTTAGTGTATATCCATGCTCGAAAATTGCTTTTTTTTTAACTATTCGTACATAGTCGTCTTGAAATATATTTACATTAATTTATGGATCTCTCTTATGAAGATTTTTGTATATTTCATAGATTTGTTTCACATGGCTCTGATTAACGTCTGATGGTTTCATTTTTATTGTACTATGATAAGATTTGTTGTAAGAATTTACAAGGTTTGGTAATACATCGATATATCTCTTAGTTGAACTTTCAGTAAAATATTTAAACATTTTTTCTTTTATTATACGATTGAATCGTTCAACAACTGCAGCTTTTTGGGTAGATAAAATAGTTGGAAAACGTTGTCGAATATTATTTTGTTTTAGATAATTTTGAAAATTTGAATTTTTGAATTCTTTTCCTTTATCTGATTGAATTGTTTTTGGTTTTCTACCACTTTGTTGAAGAATTTTATGAAAGTTTTTTGTTATTTCTTTTCCAGTTTTATTTTTTATTGGTACTACCCAACCGTATTTTGAAAATACGTCAATTACCGATAGTAAAAATGTATAATTGTCATTTACTTTTTTATACATTTTCATATCGCATAGATCAATTTCCCATAATTGGTCAATATCTTGTAAAACATAATGATTCCTAGGAAATTAATTAAACATCTTGGGATTTAAGCCAGTTTTTGATTTTATTATGGCTTATTTTGTTATTTTTTAACGCAGCATGAAGTTTTATATAAAAAATATCTTAAAATGACACTATTAAGTGATGAAGAAGAACGGTACAAAATTTGGCCAAAAACTTTTGTAAGCAAGAAAGAGTTAGCGTCAAATGGGTTTTTTTATTTAAACATGGGTGACATTGTACAGTGATACAGTGAGACGATGTTATTGCAGATGAACATAAGAAATATTCTTCTAATTGCTATATTTTTTCCGATGAGTACAAAATGAAAGACAACGAAGGCATGGATGTTTGTGGTACAACAGGTAGAGGGTCGATCAAGCAAGAACAAAATCTAAATAACCCCAAAAACATAAAATATTTTTAATATTGTGTATCTATTATAAGTTTGATATTTAATTCCATATCAATTTTGTATTTATTAAATAAATGAAATAATAAACAACATAACTGTGTTTTTTTTTCAACTGTTTACAAATACTACCGCATACACTATTTGCATATTATTAACCATATATATATTATTTCTTGTTGAAAACTGAATAATATATATCGCTTGTTTACATTTGCAATACAGGTTTTCAATATTATGACGTCTTTTTTTCTTGTCTTTTTTTTTGTTATTGTGTATGAATATTAGTGTATTTTTTCTGTTATTTTCATTAATATTTTATAATCAAAATAAAGCTTAAGCTTTCACTTGACCTTGTATTTAAATATTAGTATCAATCTGAAAAAAAATATAATATCAAGTTCATACATTAAATAATCTGAATATAGAAATTTTCAATTTTTCTGTTGACAAACAGTAGGTTATTCAACTGAATAATATATTTTACATTTGCAATACATGTTTTCAATATTATGACGTTTTTTTTCTTGTTTTTTTTTTGGAGATTGTGTATGAATATTACAAATAACTTCTGAACCATTCTAGCGCCTGTTACCTTTGTTTTGTTTGCAAAGGCGGGACTATAGTTATTGCGAATAAGCACAAAACAAAAATACAAAAATTATTTATATGCGCGGGCGCAATACTATCAGAAAAAATCACAAATAAACAAATATTCGGGAAATCAAAAAGATCATCACCCACGACGCCCACTCTAACAGACTTCTTTACAGTTTTTGGTTAGTCACCATACAAATCTATACTAAAATCATTTTTACACTAGCGGTACATCCAGAGCATTTTTACTCCAGCGGTACATCCAGATCTGTACATTATTTACAGACTGCACGGCAAGCCCAACCCACGAATTCATATTCTGACCAACCAAAAATACAGAAAGACTAGCCGTCTCTCATCACCTGTCTCTTTATTACACACAGCAAGTATTATTTCTAGAACGGTTGTGTGATTTTGGCTTCTGGTAAGCATGTCGTCACTATTGTACGTAGTATATAATTCGATCTAAGGGGGGCTTTATACTACTAATATCTTAATCGCTTTTGTATATAATGCACCAACTTTTTGTACTAGTAATCTGGAACAAGAAGACCAATTTACAAGATTGTAGCGTATATGGGTTATATTTTTTTTACCTAGTTTATTTTTGATACAAAAACTTCTTTACCTAGTTTATTTTTGTGTTAAAAAGTACAAATTTGACAAACAAGAAATAAAATTTCTTGTTGAAATTTCTTAATATCTATTAATAATATTGTGATATTTATTTATTATTTATTTTATAGTTATAAATTAGTGTGCTAAAGGCAATTTAATATAAACTAAGTGTGCAAATTTCGTGCAATTTTTTGAAGTTAAATAATGTCTCGACATTATGTGGTACCTTATTGCAAGTCAAATTATATTTCTTCAGAACCATCGATTCCAACTTATGGTTTTCCTAAAGATCAGAATTTCAAAGATAAGTGGACTGGCGCTATTCACAGAAGTGAAAAATTAAACATTCTATTATGAGCAAATGATTTTTTTTGCATCTGGAATAAGGATTATAGTATTTTTAAAAATAATTTTAAACAAAAAATCTTTTTCAAAATTGTCTTCTTTTTGAAAATGAGGAAAACTGTGTATTTCTTTTACTCGAAAATAGCCAAATGTAATGTAAAACCAAATGTAAATGATTAATAATTAAATTACCTTTGTTTAAGCAGTTTTTTTAATGTACAAAGGATGGATGTAAATAATTAATTTTGGACTGTATATACCACTAAAATTATTAATTTCTTGAATTTATATTTATTTATTTCAAATATTTGAATGATGTAATTTCGTGTTTTAAAATATTTAGCTGTGTCTTTTTTCAATCGGGTAAAGATCAAGGTCTCATTTTTTATATAGAAGCAACAACAACATAACCCAAATATTTATCTTGATAAGCAAAATGAGACCCAAATAGATTTTAAATATGGAAATTTACAAACAGATGGCGGTGCAAACAAAAGTAGAGAAAAAATCTTTGTAGTGATTTATTTTTTTAAAAATACTGTCAAAATATGAAAAAATTTAAAAATAAATGTTGCTAAGATGTTATTAGCCTTTTTTAAAAGTATTCATATATATGAATAAAAAAATTTATCATATCTACATAAAATTAAAATTATGACAAACCGGTCCCATCGGTTCATATTTATGAAACCCGAATATATGACCCTTATTGTTTTTTTCAAACCTTGTTTGAAAAAAACGCAGCTATTATTAACGATTGTTAATCAAATTATTTCCAGGTTTTTATAAAAAATATATATGTACGTACATTTTTTAAAATTTAATTCATTGAATGAAATTGGTACAAATGCATCATAAAAATATATTTGTTGTGAATTGAAGCATCCAGTACTTCAATTCACAACCAAAAAACAGCTAATAAAAATATTTTGTAATAATTAAAATAAATTAATTTAAATTAAAAATTAAAGTAGAACAATATTTTGAAGAGCTGATTGGTTAAGCAAAATATCGCATGCGAAAAGTATATTTAAAATCAAATTAAAGTTCTAGTTAACATTTTAAAAGTTTAAAATAAAATTTTATTGTATTTTATTGTAATTTAAATTCATAAAATAAAATAATAAATAATTAATTAAATTTAAACTATTTGTCAAGATAATAATTAAAATTGACATAATATTAATAAAATGAAATGTTAAAATAAATAAAATAAATTAAACGTTAATAATTGAAACTTTAAAACTTAAATCTAAATTAATAAATAATTAAGTACTATTTTTAAATAAATAATAAATAATAAATAAAAAAGTTAAACTGGATATAAGAGAACATAATAGTAAAAGGTAATTTTTACTACATATTAATCATTAAATTTAAATAATAATAATAATAAAAATTTAATTTTATATATAATAAATTATCTATACATATAGTAAAGTATTTAACATTTTTTAAATTACAACAAATTCAATTTTTATTATTTATTAATATTTATATTATTCAGATAAGTGTGATAATTATATCATAAAAATGAGTAATATTTAATAAACATTTTTTAAATATAAATTTTTTGACAATTGATTCTTAATTATACAATTTGCGATTAATATTTAATTGCAGATTTTAAATATAATAATTGAAATGATTTATTATATAAATTTTTGTAAATAAAATTCCACTGCCATTCAACAGCGCCATCTGTGTTCTGTACAGTATCTGTGTTCTGTTCTGTTTACATAAAAAAGTAAACAAACTTTGATTTAATAGTAACACAATTAATTTACTATTGAGTAATTGCACTCAATAATAATAATTATTAATTGTTAGCCATGATCTAAAAATTAAAGGTCTGATGGGTAGAGTTTGACAGCTGCCATTTTTTCTTATAGTGACGTCATTGAGAAGAATTATTTTGAAGAAGTTGTTTATTTATATTTTATAGTTCGGTGTGTTTTTATTTAATGTTATGTTTTTAGAATTGTGTGATTGAAAAAGATTAAAATATATACATTATTTAAAATAATAATTTATTAATTATTAACTATATTATAATAGTGGAAAATTGAGGACAGGAGTGAATATAGGAAAATTGAGGACAGGAGTGAAAAATATTATATTTTTATAAGAAAGATACAATTGTGTTGTTATTGAATTATAATTTTTAAAAATGAGGTATTGTGTAGTGAAAAATTGTGTCAGTTGGAAAGAAGAAAAGAATTTTAAAAATATAAAATTCTTCCCCTTAAAAAATTTAAGAAAACGAAAATTTAAGAAAAATATGGGTGAAAGCATGTGGCAAACCAAATATTAACATGAAAACTGCAAGAATATGTTCACTACATTTTACGGATGATGATTGGCGACTAAAAGATAAACTGCTAAATATTGAAATTGCAAAAAGATTTTTGGATCCAAAAGCAATACCAACACAAATGCTACCAGATACTGCAAGTACAAGCCCTCGAACTCTACAACGAAACAACCGCTTTTTAAAAAGGTACAAAAAAAATTGTACAGGAAGCAATAGAGGAATATGATTTAAGGTTTGTTGTATATTTTACATCCAAAAAAGCATTAATCAATATTTTTTTTTCAGCTTAATACCACAAGAAGTGTCTGCTGAAAATATCGCCCCAACTGAAGAAAAAAATCAAAATTCAGTGGAAATTCAAACAGAGTAAATAAATTTGGTAAATGTATTTTGTAAATATAATCTAATGTATAATTTATATTTTATGGTACAACTTGAATGTGCTAGGGAGCTCCAAATAATTGAACTGAACAAAAAAATGGAAATTATGCAAAAGGAAAAGGAAAAAATGGAGCAAAAAATTATTGAACTGAGTAATTTTAAAAATTCAATGCAGCATATTTTTACTGAGGGTCAACTAATGCAAAATCCGGAAAAAAAAAGTGCACTGGTCTTTAAATGATATATCGGCTGCTACTTGTCTGCATTCAGCTGGTCCACGAGCATATAGATATATGTATAACAGGAATTTTCCTTTACCAGGTCCATCAACTTTACGGCAGTGGGCCACAAAAATTAATGTTGCTCCCGGAATTTTATTTAATGTGCTCCAATTTATGAAGGATTATTCTTTGGACGAAAAAGAAAAATATGCGTTATTTCATTCGATGAAATGAAAATAAAATTTGAATATGAGCACGATAAACCAAATGATATCACACTAAAACCATCAAACTACGTTCAAGTGGTGATGGCTAGAGGACTCCTAAATAACTGGAAACAACCAATATTCTACGATTATGATTGTAAGATGAGATCTGGGATTTTAAAGAAAAAATTAAAATGCCTCGCGGATTGTGGATATTGTGTTGTGTCAGACATGGGCTCTACAAATCAAGCTTTGTGGAAAGAATTGGAAGTCAGTATAGAGAAAACCTGGTTTATGAACCCTGCAGATGACACTAAAAAAATATTTGTGTTTGCTGATGTACCACATCTTATAAAATTAATCAGAAACCATTTCCTTGATACAGGTTTTATCTGGAAAAATAATATTATTAATGCAGATCCAATTAGAGAACTACTTAATATCACTGGTTTTTCTGACTTGAGAATTTCGTATAAAATAAATGATACTCATTTAGATGTAAAGAATGCTGGTCGCCAAAAAGTCAAAAAAGCCACTCAACTATTTTCCCATACAACTTCAATGGCTATAAGAAGATGTTGTTCACTCGGAAAATTTACTGACAATAGTGCTGCTTTGGCTTGTGCTGATTTCATCAAAGCAGTAAATGATTGGTTTGATGTATTTAATTCAAAAGTGCCTGCTATTGATTGCAGAGACAGGATGAAGGCATATGGACTAGCAATAGATATTCAAAATGAAATAATAAAAAATATGGATGAAATAGTTTTGAATATACGAGGACCAAAGAAGAAATCTCTACTTCCTTTTCAGAAAGGAATTATGCTATCAAATGCATCATTGATTCAGTTCTTTGATTATTTAAAGAAAACATATGAAGTGGAATTTCTCCTAACCTATCGAATAAACCAGGATATCATAGAAATTTTTTTAGTGCTATCCACGCCAAAGGTGGTCTACATGATCATCCAACCGCATAGGAATTTAAATATCGTTTAAGATCATATTTACTTGGTAAATTATACTAATATTTGTAAAATATAAAATTTTTATTATACATATTGTATATGTGTTGTATATTTTATCCCGGTTTAATTTCCCTTTTTTCAATATTTTCATTTCAGGAAGAAATGAAACTATTACACACAGCAAGAAGTTCCAACGTGGAAGAAGATGAGACCGAAGTGTTAAGACTAAAGTATAAAATTTTTGATTCTGTGATAACACAAAATGTGTACAGTGATATTAATTTAAATAATATAGATAACGAAGCTAATTTAAATTATGATGATGAAAATGAAATTCCAGAATTAGGAAATATTGATGAGCTGGAAGAAACTACATATGATGTATTAGAGTATTTAGCTCGCTACATCATAAAAAAGCTAGGCAGTGAAAAAGATGGACAAATAACATCCCATGAAAATAGTGGAAATTCATGGACTTGGGTGAACGAAGTATCAGCAGGAGGAAGTTAAGCCATCACAAGAATTCATGGATAAATTAGAAAAATTAGAGCATGTATTTATTAGGTTAAATAAAAAAAATATAAACATACGCTGTGATTATTTAAAATATCATGTAAATGAATGTGATCAAATTGATGTTCCTTTAAATGTTAAATTATTATTTTTTAGATGTAGAGTAGACTATATTTTAGATTAAGAAAGTTAAATAGATGTGTAAAAATAGAAAAAAACCAAAGAAAAAAAATTAAAAAAACAATTACATAAAAACTAAAAATTTCTTTTTTTTCTGTAAGGATTTTTTTTCTGTAAAGGTAAATTAAAACAAATTTTCGTTTACATAGATATTAAAAATTTGATCTTTAAAAAATATCAACAAAGTGGGCAAAGTTTTTTCAATCAATTCTAAATCATATTTTCCACTTGCAATACATCGTTTTTTTATTCCTTTTATATCGAGTAGTACTGAGTAGGAATAAAAAACTCAGCTATTATTGTTTATACCCAAAATTGCATAGTCGGCATATTGTTAATACCCAAAATTGCATAGTCGGCATAATAATATAGACTAGAACAATATTTAATATTGCATATGTTTCGCAATGCGTAATGCAAATATTTTGTGGTACAACAACATATGTCATTATCGGAGACGAAAGCTTTTCTCTGAAATTTACAATAATATAATCAGACTTTTTTCTGGTATTTGCTACTATTTGCTAAATGAAACTTAAAAAAAATTATAAGTTAAAACTTTAAATGATCTTTTAAACATATATAGAATGTCCTTATTCATATTTTTTTATCGCAATTTAAAAAACACAAAATAAAAACACTATAAATTCAAATAACTGTTAATTCGAAATTCGAATCTGCTACGATGACAGCTTCATCATAGCAAGTTTCGAAAATTGAAATTGCATAGAATACGAATAACTTTAAGTCTGCTATAAAATGAATCTGCCATCTTTTTTATTTTAAAAGTCTGCTACGTAGCAGGTTTTTATAGAATTGGCCCCAATATTTTCTATTTACATGACCACTCCCCAGGAGCATCTAACGAATTAGAAAAAGTTCTCACGCAGTATATAGCGGACATTACTGCGATCCAGGAAATGCGCTGAAAAGGTGCAGGAACAATGCTAAATATGCTAAATATATTACAGCTGTCACAACTTGTAATTTGAAATTTGTACGTTACGGCTGCACATAATATGGTTTTAGTAGCCGCCACGCTACAAGTGTTATAAACGTATGTACAAACAGGGGAGCGAACATCGACTTTGAGGTCAAAAACGGAAGTTCAACATTAGCAGGTTCATCCAGAAGATCCACAAATATCCAGAGACTACAGAGAGCGGATTTTTCTTGAATCTCTCCGTCAGCGAACAGTGGAAGATAAGTTCAAACTTCATCTCGGAAGCTGCCTCACACACAGGGGCGTCCATACCCAACTCGGGGCCCAGGGAAAGATTGTAACCTAAAACAATTTCTTATAGGCTTTAAAAAAAATTTGTTAATTTTCTTATTTTATTATAGTATTAAAATAATTCATAATTAAAACAAAGAACATAACAAAAATAAACAAAAAAATAATATAATAAAATAATTAGCTTTTCGAGCTTTCTTATTCGCAAATAACATACATTTTAAAAATTAGCTTTTCGAGCTTTCTTATTCGCAAAAATTTTAATAATATCATCAAAATTTATTTCCTTGACTAATGTGTGTGTGTGTGTGTGTGTGTGTGTGTGTGTGTGGCTTCGATAGCCAAAGCAGAGAATTAGAAATAAATGGGAGGAGCATAAATGTTCACTCTCTTTCAACACATTAAAATTTTAATATATTGAAGAATTGTTTATGAAGCCTCGATTTTGATAGTTCTCTTTCTTTTCACCACCGAACTATCAATTTAATAATATGAAAAATATTATAACAGCTGATTTTAGATTTCAGGGCTGGCTTTTTTCTTAATTTTAAGAGTCTCAATATAAATTACTTTATTAAAACAAAATTATGTTGGAATTTTTTAAAAGATTTCATCATAATTTTGAGAAGAAAAATAAGTGGATTGAGGTATTAACTATTTTTAAGCGAGCATAGACACATTTCGCAGAAAATATTAACTAGCTAAACAAAATTACTCTATTTGACATTTCCATTTATATAATTATCGGTCCGCTCCGCGACATCAAATATTCCTTAGGATCTTTAATTGTATTTAACAAAAAAAAAATTATCTCCTTAAGAGGCCTTTGCCCAAAAAGTAAGATAAGGTTTTTCGCTGGAGCAGATAACTTGAGCTGTAATTATCGGATTTTGATCTCGTTTTTTGCAAATGGTTGGTAATAGACCTACCTTTTACTCTATGCATCTTTTTTTAAAGTTGACCTAGGTTGTCTGGAAATTTGAAATGTTTTTTCATTTCCATACAAAAAAAAATTTTCGACCTAGATTTTTTCCACAATTTGCATCCAATTTGGGTGAAATTTGAAAGACAAGTAGTATTTATAAAACGAATCTACACTAGGCAGCCGGAATTTTGATTTTTGACTCTAATTTTGATTTAACAGCAGTTATATTTTCACAATTTGATATGGAATAAAAACTAACCTAAAGAAAATAAATTCATAAAATGAAGTCATTTTTAGCACATTTCCAACCAAATTGGAAGAAATGTGTATATTAGTTTCACTCTGTCTGTCCGTCTGTCCGTCTGTCCGTCCGTCCGTTTACACAAACTTCTACATCTATTAAGATAGAGTATTAAAATTTTGACCATAGATAGACAGTAATAAAATAATAGGTCCAGTAAAACAAAATTTTCTTCTATCTCTTTTCCCCTCTGAGTTATTCCCCCTCTAAGTTCGAAAATTGCCCATATTGAACATCTAATAACTTTTAAACCAATAAAAATTTTTGAGGTCTGTAAAAGCCATAAGATAGGAAAATCTTTTATCTTAATTGTGAAATTAACAAATTTTTTAAAATTTAATTCTTTGATGTATAAAAATACCGTTATCTTCATACAACTTTTTTTAGTTTTTTTAACACCCTGTATTTCCCAAACTGCTTATTATGGAAGGCTGAAATTTATTTACCAAAGAGATATCTAAAAAATAACTAGAGTCTCTGAAGAAATTGTATCCGTATCTCCCCACCCCTTTCCCTTCGAAATTCAAAAAATTACATTTTTAATTTACTTGTATAATTATAACCGCGCAATATTTTTAAAAACAAATAATGAGAAAACTTTTGAGAATCATATTTCTTTAAAGTGCATTAATTAATAAATTATAATCATTTGCCTCACACTTATAATTAATCAAAATGCATAATCATATAAAATTTTGCAAAAAACGAATATTTTGCATATTTTTAGGAGCTATATAAATAGTATATTGGTTATTATTTCATATCACATTATATTCAATCAAAAGCAAAATTACAGAAAACTTAAATGATAAGTTTATATATATTTTGCTAGGATAATAACCTAGGAAGGAAAAAAAAATAATAAAATCGAACAGTGACACATTTTTTACCTATATTTACTATATCATTTGTTATCTTTCCTATGTATAAGTACATTGAAAATACTACCAAAAATAGGAATTCCCATTGTTTTAGAATAGCTCATAGTTCTACATGAGGCGATTTGGAGGAAATGTGCTTTTGACAAACCCGGGGTTTGTTTATCGTATTTTTTAATTTTACTCTTTTCCCAACATTTTCTTAATTAAAATTTTCAAAAATAATAGAAAATAAGTTTGTAGGAGCCAAATTAAAGAAGTAACTTTTTCCAAAAGTTGCTTAAAAAATACTAATTTAAAATTGTTATACAGAAAATAGTTCCACTAGTTTCTAATAGGATCGCCGGTTGTAAATTGTTATATTCGCTATTATTTTTTGTAACTATATCTCTCTCGTTGTTCTCTATATCCTTTCTTATTTTTTATACACATACTTTTTTTTGCATTTTCTTATACAGGTTTTAGTTATATGCAAATATTTTCATTTAAATTTTAAATTTCAATATTTTAGAATTTTTTCGTTTTCTATATTCAGAATTTTTATAATTTTTATAATTGGTTCAATAGTTGTTTTGTTGAATATGCTAAAAGTCTGTCAAGTAGGTTTAAAAAGTATAAATGGGAAAACTCAATAGCATAATAAGCGGGAATATTATTAATATTATAATAATGAATAATGAATACTAATAAATAACAAAGAGGATATCTGTAAGCCATGTTATTTTAAAAATACCAACATTATGTATATTACTTTTTAATGAACTTGCTCAATTTAATATTTACCAATTTTTTTTTCATTTTTCATTATTAGTAATATACTTACTATAATTTCTAAAAAAATATATACGAGTATGTACGTAGATTAAAATTAATGCATTCGTTCAGTATAAATTAAACTACGATCGCATATTTGATTTTTTCCCCAAAAATAAGAAAAATATTTAAATTTGAAATTTAAATATAAAAACTTATATCCTTTTGAATGGATATAAGAAAAAACTCATTGCAGGTAACAAATATAAAAAAGGATCAAGAAATAACCACAGCAATAAACCATCGTAAAATAAAAACAACAACAAAGGCAAATAGGAATAATATTCTCAACTTAGTAGAAAACAAATTGAAATTATGTTCATTTACTCAAAATAAAAATTTTGTGTTATACAAAATGTATGTTGCCGATCATTTTGTGTATGCATATTTTTAAATTGTTATACACACCATGTATAGTATAACAAAACGAAGTATGCCAGATATAACTTTACTTTTTGGGCAAAGGCCTCTTAAAAACTGCTACCCGAATTAAAAAAAAAACTTGTCCGGCTTTTCTTTGCGATTAATTAATTTTGTCAGTTCAGTGGTGCAAATAAGAGACTACTACATCCAGACTAAGCTTAAATTTGTATTACTTAGGGCATGTCTAAATTGGTTAAAATGTTAAAAAGTTAAAAAAAGGTGAAACAAGTTTTATCGAGGTGAAAGATATTTAATCGTGGTAAATATTTTCCCGTACTATTTATCGTTAAGTTATTAATTTGTGGTGTCGTACACTAGATGTCGCTGTGGTGGTGGTGAGTTTTAACTCTTTCCGACCTGAAACAAACTTTTTCCGACCTGAAAGCTGGGTCGAATGAAGGGCATACTATGTGGTACGATGGTTCGGAAAAAGTTAAACATCTGGGAGTTTGGCATCCCGTCGCGCTGGACACTTTGGATGTTTTTTGTTTTTGTTTCGGATTATTTTTTTTTGGTTCGTTTTTTTTTTGTTGAAGAAAAATTTGGAAAAAATATGTAAAAATTAGTATTGTGAAAAATTAGAAAAGATTTTAAAATTAAGTATAGAAAGAAGAAAAATATGTTTTTGCATTAAAAAAAAATTGTAAAATAATTTTCACATTAAATTATGATTTAAAATAAAAACCGGATTAATGCCTATAAGTGCCAAAAAAAATCACCTAAAATAACTTAATGGTGGAAGAAAAAAAATCGAAGTGAAGATTGAAAAAAAAAATGAGAAAAAGATTTATAATATATATATATAAAGTTTTTTTTTGTACCGGCTAAATTTAAAATTTTAAAACCGGAAAAATATTTGTGTCCAACGCGCGATTATTATTATAATTTTATTTTTTAATAATAATAAAAAAAAATTTTTTAAATATTATAATAAGTATTATTTTATTAATTGTAATTAATTTATTCGTTACAAATAATTTTTAGAACTGTACTTATTAAAAGTGGTCTTCAGGGTAAATTCAACTGAAAACTTTTTTTTATAAGTAAAGTTTAATAAAAGTATATAATATATAGCATATTTAATCTTTCAGATAACGATTTCCGTTAAATATTCTAATAAGCAAAAAATCTGATTCCAGGCTAGTTCATCGCAAGTAATTCATCGCAGTAGCAATTCATCGCAAGCAATTCATCGCGGTAGCAATTCATCGCAAGCAATTCATCGCGAGCAATTCATCGCAAGCAATTCATCGCATGCAATTCATCGCAAGCAATTCATGGCAAGCAATTCATCGCAAGCGCTTGCGATGAATTGCTTGCGTAAATAATTACTTATATACTTCAATATATAAGTAATTAGCTGATATTTGGGAAACACACTCATTATAGTGGTCTGGATGAAATCATGAATGGCCATATTTTCATCTGGGATTTTCTCTAGCACCATCCATCCCATCAACCTCCTTTATGTTATTTGAATATGAATTTCTATATTTTCAAAATTAATACATGTTGCATGAAAATTCAATTTTTAAAAAGAGCTCTAAAATCGGCCAGATTTTTGATACGACCTTGTAACTTCTAAGCGAGGTACAATATAAACCACCATCCCATTTGTAGCGGAGGTTGTGTATTAATTTAATAAGCTATAACCCGTCTGTGGGGTACTATATTAAAAATAATTTTCTTAATAGTACTATTCTACACCTTGTACATATACAAAAATGTGATGCTTTCCTTAAACCCTTTTTCATTTTACAGGGGCAAAAATTAAAAAATACATATGTATATTACAGATAATTCAAAGAGTTCAAAGAACAACTGTCAAAGAACAAGAGGAAAAAAAATACAGAAGAATTAAAAATCGAATATAAGATTAAATAAAGTAGCATAAATCATAAATGTGTTAAATTATAGTAAATTGTAGTGCTCTAAAACTTAGCAAGTGGAGTTGGCCTATTTGGATTAATATTTTAGAAGTATTCAGTGAAATAAAATTCGACATAAAATTGATGTAAAACAACAAACACAGGTTAGTGTACAACTGAAAAATATATAAACTCAACATAACTGGTGGTAGAAATATATAAAATAGAAAGATTACCTAAAGGATTTAAAGTGAACATCAAAAATTAAACTGATTTGTAAAATAATTATTATGCATCTAACAATTAATTTAAAAGATAAAAAAGCTGATACGAAATTGTCGTCGATACAAATTCATATTCATGCTAAAATTCTTCTGTCAGCAACAACAATAAAATCAGCTGATGCAAATCTCTATAATAGAAATTTACATTCTATAATAGAGATTTGCATTCATGCAAAAATATTTTATGAAATTGCATACTTCTAGGCACAGAATAATAAAAAGAATAATTTCTGAAATAAATATTCATAAGTCGACATTTAATATAATCTATGAGGCTAGTAGAAGAAAACGTGTTTGAGGAAACGTTAACCGAGAAAAGAAACCGAACAGAAGCATTCTCCAGTACATCCTCCTCAGAAAGTTCGGTAACTAAATCAACAAAAATAGCACAAAACCCAGCAACGTTGGAGGGAATAGAAGCTTTACTCGACAAAAAACTAAAACCAATTGAAGAAAAATTAAGCAATGTGGACACACTTTTACAGAAAAACATGGAATTGGAAGAGAAAACCGAAATGCAAAGGAAACAAATAGTAGAATTACGGGAAGAAGTGGATAAAATGCAGTACCTAATGCGTCGAAATAATATAATATTTAATAATATACAAATAAAAGAAAACGAAAAACCAGAGAAAGTGGTAAGAAATATTATAACTGGTATACTAAAAGTAGAAAACGAGCCTGAAATAGTCCGAGCAATACCAATTGGTCAAGCCAATGGGAAAATAATATGTTGGTTGAAATGCGATCAGCACTCGCCTTAACTGAAATACTAAAAAAGAACTAAAAGGCACAAATATATCGATAAAACGATATCTTCCCAAAAATTATGCAATTAAAGAGAACAAACTATTCGCTATCAGAAATATTTAAAGTTCCAATGAACACACCAGAATATATGCTATTTGTGGAGATTGGACTGGCACATTTATATTTATTCACGTTCAAATTGCATGTGGACTATATACTGAAATTAAACGATTTGGAAACTGATCGATTAACGAGAAAACTGGCAGAAATAATACTTAGAAAAAAAGAACTATATATAAAAGAATGGCATAAATTAGCAGATGACCATGATATGCAGCTAGATTTATCGCTAGAAAATACGTACTGTTGGAAAGATCAACTTTATAGATTATTAGAAAAAATAGATACAGATTTAAGAAACCAATATGTATGGAAAGCTAAAAACTCTGACCATAGAAATGTATATGTGACACTAGAGCACAATTTGGGCACAAATAATTACTTTAAAGACTGTCATTCAGTTAGTGTAATCTCAAACATATATAAAGCAAGAGGTGAACTGCTAAATTTGAATTATAGGCCGCACATTGAAACGGAAACTACAGCATGCACATTATGTAATATGAACAAATTAGAGGCCTCTTGGCATTTTATCGGGGAATGTCCTATATTAAAGGAAATAAGACAAGTACACTTCGGGAAAAAAATTCTAACACAAGAAGAAGCAACAGAATACCTAAACGGGAAAAATTGGCTACAGCTATCGAATTACTTAAAAGAAGCACTAGAATACAGGAAATATATATATGATTTATACTAAACTAAAAAGCAATTAACTCAAAATCAGTGATATCTGTATATCTTATACAATGATATCTATATAAATGTAATAAGAAGAGAAAAAAGGAGACGGCTTACAGTCATGTTTTATTTTTGAAAAATAGTTCATAATGGTTTAATAATTTTATTAATTATAATTTATTAAAATTTAAATTGATTAAAATTTATTATATTACAGATAATATTGGTGCGAAAACTTAGCGGATGTACGTTGCTGACAACAGTGAAACTAACATATTTTGTAGAAGATAAGAATTTTGTATTGTGCTATATACTTATATCATTTTGCTTTGTTTTAAAGGCAACATAAAATTAATTTAACACTTTGAAGATTGAATTTAGTGCGACTATGCTGAAAACGCAATTCTCACGATTTTAAAAGAAAATAAACTTTATATGATATGAGTATAATAATGCACAATATTGGAATTTAATCATCGTTTTCGATGAAATAAAAAATTATAAACTCAAATACCAATTGTTTTTTTTTTAAATATTCTAATTAATGACAACAACAATGCAAATTTACTAGGATTGATATTTGAGTTATATATTACAGATAAAATATATTTGTGGATAAAATATATATTTTCCATATTTAATTTAATATAATTTATTTTATTTTATTTACAGAAAATTTCCGGTGTTACAAAGCCTTTTCAAAGTCTTCTGCTGTTTGCGGTAGGACGATGTATCCTGTGAAAAAAAAATGAAAATTTGAAACTAAAACTTTAAATGCTGAAATGTTACGCATGGACCTTGTTGTTCGGAGCTGTGATGGACCTTGAAAAACTCTGAATTAAAAAAGATTGCGTTCACTGACTTCATTGCGTTCACTTATTACAACTTTAAATGGAAATTCGAAGTTGTACTTGGTCGGCATTTCACTAGATATGGCTAAGGTCGTGGCCTTTGTTTTGAGAATTGTTTAGAATTTTGAGTTGTTTAGACTTTAGAGCTCCTGAAGAGTAGTTTTCTGCCTTCTGAATACGAAAACTGCCCTAGCTGCTTCTTTTTTATTTGAAGGTGTAGCGGTGGGAGGTTCAAGAACAATTCCATTGCTGCCATTGGACATGTTTTCATAGCACTTGAGTAGTATAGCTATGTTCCTTCTGGGACACTATTTTTTTGAAAATTTAAAATTCTCAGTTGGTCCAGAAAATCCATATACTTTTCAATATAAAATCTTCACAACACAACTTTTTTTCATTTTGCTTTGTCCCAATATCCACAATAAATTCACGCATAGTAACTTTTTTTGTATTCTCTTTTGTGGTCTACCATATAAAACTTTTACACATTTGGTTTATTAAAAATTATTTCATTTCAATTTCATATAACGAAAAACTTGTTTTAATTTGTATATTAAAAAATTATTTTGCTGATTTTGAACTTGCATTTAAAAATTATGACATTGTAATCAATATTATCTTATATATATATTGATTAAAATTATTTTACAGAAATTTTGTTTCTGCGTTATATTTTCTACTGCTTTATACCTATTTACTTTTTTAGAAATAATTTTGTGTTGTTTGATAAAAAGTAAAATAATGCGTACAACAATGTGAATTTTATAATAATTGGATTTATAGTTGAGATAATGGAAACAATTCATATAAAAGGAACTGAATTTTAAATCAATAATTAGTTTCAGATTTGCAAACATTAAACAAAACAAATTAAAGGAACAAGCAATCAGTTATAAGTTTAAGTAATAATTTTTTATAATTTATAATGACTGTAAATCAAAAAATTGAAATTATTAGTAATTTTTTAAAAGAATATAGTGAGTATATGGATTATACAAAATTTAAAAAATTTGAAAAACTTTTGGAGGAATTAAAATATGCAAAACACAATGGGACTACAAAATCTAAATATGGTAACCACTAATTGCATTTGGTCACAAAATGAAGCTACATCAGGTCCAGATACTTGTTCATGTGTCACATTAAGCTTTAAATTTAGAGACGCTGTAGAAGTTATGGAAAACTTTAAAAACAAATTTGAAAATTTAATAAGCAGATTAAAAAATTTAAAAATATAAGAAATGTTGCCATTTTCACATCCATTTACTATGATTATTGCGGGCCCTTCTGGGTGTGGAAAAACGACTTTTATATGTAATTTAATAAAACAAAATAAAAACGTAATAAAACCAAATATATCAAAAATAATTTGATGTAATCCTGAATCAGCTGCTGTACCTAAAAATATAAATTTTCAAAATATTGAATTTTATAACAACTTACCAGAAAAAATAAACAATGAGAATAATGATAAAATTTTAATAATTTTAGATGATTTAATGATTGATACTTATAATAAACAAGTGTTTGAGCTATTTACTAAAGGTTCGCATCATAGGAATTTATCAATAATTTTATTGATTCAGAATGTGTTTCACCAGGGTAAATTTTGTCGTGATATATCATTGAATGTTAAATATTTAGTGCTGTTTAAAAATCCACGCGAAAAATCTCAGATTATACCTTCAGCACGCCAAATTTATCCTGAAAATTTTCGAGAGTTTCTAAAGGTATACTCGTATAATGAGATCACTTCGTTGCCATACGGTTACATTGTGTTAGACTTGACTTAAAATCATAACGGTAACAAATTATTCCGCATTCGTAGCAATATTTTTGAAAAAAATTATTGTGTATGTTATTGTAATACTAATGATTTAAATAATAAAATATATTGCAAAAAATATGAAGCTATTGAAGAAAAACCAACATATATTACGGCTATTGAAAAATTCTAAAAAAAATTCGAAATAGCATTTTAAAAAGTTGCGATGATGATGTCATAAAAGCGTTAGTTGAAATTGTGATTAATACTGTAAACGGAAAGAATAAACTTTCTAAGAAATATTTTTCAATTATTAAAAATAAGAAAAAAGTGTTAAGATATTTAGCTTTCCAAAAAAACAGTTTAAAATCAAAACGTAAAATACTTATACAGAAAGGAGGTTTCTTACCCGTTTTAATAGGAACAGTGTTATCAGGTATTATTGGCAAGCTAATAAGTGATTATCATACATAAAATGAATAATATGCAACGTATGGTTGTTATACCCACAGAAGTTTTCAATAAATTGAAAAACTTAATGGACAATGATAAAAACTTAAATATTTTGGATCAGAACATGAAAAAAGTGTTATACAATAAGAATCTTAATACTATTCAGAAATGGTACTTATATAGACAAAATTTAATGAAATACAGTAATCAGAAAAGAAGAGTCTCATTATTACCTACTGCATATATGAAAGAAAACGAAAAAAATACTGATTCAAAAAATGCTTATACTCAATCCAAATATAAAATTTTAAAAAATAAGGGAACACAATACGATTTGCAACCATTAGTACAAAAACATTCAATAAATTTTGATAATATAGATGATGACGTTTTTAATTTTGATCCAGTAAAGGAGCAACAACAGCAACAACAATATAAGCAACAAATAGACGATCCTGATATGGACGTTAATGATTTTGAAACGGATGAAGAGGAAGCTGCGCAAAAACTAGCTTATGAATTTTACCTTAACTTATTTAGTAATGATTCTATTAATTATTTTCCGGATAATACATTATCAACTTTTGAAAACAGAATACCAACACATTTAGATTTAACAAAAGGCAACTGGAAAGTTGGTCTTTCAAAAATATTGATGCATGATTACCAGCAAACTGACATCTATAAAAAAGAAACTTGTGTGACGATTTCATTGGGCGTGCATGAAGTCTTAGTAAGTAAGAACAAAGAAGAAGAAAAAAAAGTTTGGTTACACATTTTATCCTGAGGAAAGCGCATTATTTAAATATGATGATTGGAAAATAAATTTCGTACCTACACTTATCAATAATTTAGCACCATCTGAAGGGTTTACACGAGACCAGATGCTAAGAGAATTTCATACAGAAGTAATGGCAATTTTATTAGATGATGAAATATTTAAAAATATTACTTATAAAGCAGTTTCGGCTCCAGACCATTTAAAACTTGTGCGCTTGTCAAAAACTTTTGATAAAGAAAGTTATTATTTAAAACAGGATCATTACTATACTATACCAGATATGATGAAAGAACTATTTCAGCAAAAAAAAGACATTGCAAATTACAAAAAAGTATTGATTGATATTTTTAAGCGTACTGTGGATAAACATAATGATGAAAAAAAGGCATGGTAATGGTATATAGTGATATTATTCAACCAGAAATTTTTGGAAATAACAAAATAAGAGCCTTACGTGCAATAAATATTGAAAAGTGTAGAAAACAAATTAATACAGAATTTAAAAATATTGAATACGTACCTGTCGGAAAAAAGATTTTTGACAGTATAGCTATTAATATTTGTGATCAGTATGGTAAAAAAATGATTTTGTACCAAACTATTATCCAACAAAAGTTGTATTACACTTTAAACTTTTTTGAAAAACTATATAAATAAAACCATATGTCATGAAGTGTACTGTTTTCTTCAAACATGCATCGTGAGTACATTAAATATTACCTATCAGAAGCTGGTGGAAGTATAGACGAAATTGGACCACTGTTACAATCATACCCAACTATACAACGTGGGCGTGGTCTTGGAAGTTTATTTGCAAGTTTATTTCGGTATCTTAAACCTTCGTTAGTTTCAGGATTAAATTTATTGAAAGATGAAGCTTTGAAAACTGGTGGTAATATTTTATCGGATATAGCATCAGGAGCTAATCCAAAAGAAGCATTTGCAGATGAAGCTAAATCAGGCTTACAGAATTTAAGAACTACAGCTATAAATCAACTACATTCATTGTACGGCAGTGGTATAAAAAGAAAAAAATACATAGGATAGAATAGCCACCAAATTGGTCCAAAACCAATATCCATAGAGGAATACAAGAAACGACATCCAGTTGTAACAAATACACCAGAACCAACTACAACAACAACAAAAAATAAGACAAGAGGAGGAAAATATGTACAATTAAGGAAGGAAATAGCCAATTTATACAGACTATCTGCGATAGCAACAACACTAGAGAAAAAGAAATTCGTACAACAGATCAAAGTATTAAAAAAGCAACAAAAGACAGAACAGCGACGACGAAAGCAGAAACGTGAAACGGCGGACAAGAAATTTTCGGAAGCATTTGATAATACATTTGAAAAATATTCAAACATATTAAATGCAAAAACAAATAAATAAAATATCTTTGATAATGAAAAATTTTACTTATGTATAAAAATAGAATATATGAAGCTAAATCACTTATGTTAAAGCTCAATCACTTATGTTAAAATTACTTATATATTAAAATAAATCACTTATGTTTAATTACTTATATATGAAGATAAATTACTTATGTATAAAAATATAATATTTTATATATGAAAAAAAAAAAAAAAATTATAAATAAATATATATATATATACAATCATATAAATTTAATATTTTAAATATTGTAAAATTCTTAAATGATGCTTAAATTTTTTTTGAGTTGGTAATGTTTGTTTACCATTTAACTTTAATACTTAACACTCCATAATTTACTTTTTACTCTTTATTATTATAAAAAAAATTCACTTAAAAATTTACAAAATTCTAACTTTGTTTTATATTTTCGTCTACACTAACGAATAAATAAAATCTCAAATTTGATCCATATAATGGGTGGACAAAATGCTAAACCTGAGGAGGTTATTATAAATAATAGTGCTGGTAGTGCAGCAAATATTCATGCAAAAGATGAATTTACATTTTCAAATTTACAACTTATTGTAATAATGTTAATTTTGATTATTGCTATTAATATAGCATATAATTATATTAAAAATTTACTAACAAAAAACATAGCAAAAGAAGTTGCTAGAACTAATGTTTAATTTCCAAAAAAAAAAAATTTTTTTTTGAATAATTGTTCATGAAAATTTATTATTGTATAAAAAAAAAATTATTAATTAACTATTATTTTACATGATGAATAAATAAAATCCAATGAAGAGATTGGAAGAAATTAAAAATTTATGTGAGGATTTAAAAAATATTTTATTAATCTTTAAGAAAAATCCGAATAGAAAATTTTCCGGGGAATATATTTTAAATAAGCATACTAAAGTTTGTATATATCATTCAATTTTAGAAGTAGTTGATAAAAATTTATTAGCTACTTATAAAGAAAAATTCTTTGAGGTTTATAACGAGTTACAATTAGTTTTACATAATTATTCACAAAACATTTTGGATAATTCAACCATCTCCGAAGGGGAAGAGGATAGCGAAGAAAAAACTGAAACACGAAATCATATAGAAATCGAAATGGCGGCACTTGACATATCTGTTACGCACAAATTAATCCCAGAATTTGAAGGTGATACAAAGAAATTAGACAATTTTTTAAATCTAATTGATTACATACATGAAACTCTAAAAGATGACAATGAAAAGAAAAAATTAATTGAGTTTGTAATAAGAACAAAAATTTCAAATAAAGTTAGAAGAAAAATAAGCTCACAACAGACACCCACTACACTAATACAACTAAAAGCTAATTTTAAGAGTATATTCAAAACAAATAGCACACCGCTGAGAATACAATCTGAATTAGCTAAAATCAGACAAGTTAATAATGTAACAAATTTTGCAAACAAAATTGAAAATTTAACTTCAAAACTCAATGCACTACAAATATTAGAGCAGGGAGATGAAAATAAAGAAATAATAAGAAAGCTTAATGACCAAATAGCATTAAATTTTTTTAGAAATGGTCTAAATGAACCAATAAAATCAACCATTTTTGCAGCCAGACCAAAAACCTTACAAGACGATATACAATTGGCAACAGAAATAGAACAGCCAAATGATTCAGCACGTATTTACCAATGTAATACTAGAAGTCAACAACGATATAATTCAAACAGAAATTATATTCAAAGAAACAATTTCAATAATAGGAGCAATTGGCAAAATAGGGGTAATAATAGATATAATAATAACAACTCACTAATAGAAATAATAATTTTAGCAACAGATATAATAATAATAATAGGTATAACAATAACAATAGAAACAACAATTTTAATAGCAGAAATAATAATTCTAATAAAAACAATAATACTAATACAAATCGGCACCAAAATCGGAATCAAAATCAAAGTCGTGTACATTGTATTCACCAATCGGGAAACGCGCAAAACGTCTCCGACGTCCAACCATCGAGGGACTTAAATTTAAGAATTGCCAACAATCAATAAAAATATATAATTTAAATAAAAATTTAACAAATTATGTAACAAT
This sequence comes from Empis stercorea, assembly GCA_949752835.1. NCBI lineage: Eukaryota > Metazoa > Arthropoda > Insecta > Diptera > Empididae > Empis > Empis stercorea. The sequence goes on along the minus strand of OX457085.1, from coordinate 50,795,547 downwards.
TTGTACTGATATCACTAAAGTGTAATATCTGGCCCAAGCTATGTAATATCTTACGCTAACTACTCCCCTTGGATACCTATATGAGGGTATCCCCGATTGGTCGTAGGACTATTATATAAATAAATCCAATCCAATAACCTTAGCTAAAGAGCCTGAGTTAAACTAAAATTAGCTAAAGAGCCTAGTTCAGTTGGATTGGAAGTATATTATTTTATTCTAATGGTAGCGAGTAGCCGAGTTAAAATAAAACAATTTGTTTGACTTTCAAGTTAAAAGTGAATCTTTATTTTATTCATATTCTCTTTTATACCCTAAATCTATTCGTTACATACTTATTATTTATTAGTTACTTATTTCTAATTATTGGTAATATTTGCTAACGCCAGCAATCCTTAAATTTCTTTATAATTATTCTTAGTTTCAATAATTATTTAAAGTATTGCACATATAAATATATATATATACATATATATATTTACATGATTACTAATAATGTTCTCTGTATGCATATATATAAATGCATTAGAATACATGTGTTATTAACATATATACCACACAGAACATAAACATATTTGGTGATATTTTGTAAACAAACAAAGTGAAAGTCGATGCCCGTTTGACCTATACTTTTGTTTACATTAAAACATAAACATATGACGAATATTTTCGTATATGTTTAGTGGCATATATCACACCACCCCTCCTGGCGGAAAAGGAGGAATCTTATCCTTAAATAAATTCCTTCTTTCTAGCGTTAACAGATATTTTCCAAAATATTTTAAATTAATATTTTTTTTTTTCAATTACATTCTTGTTTTAACTTTCTTTATAAAACTTATATTCTTATTTACTTATTTATTTCTAGAAATTTATTTTTTTTTTTTTTCTTAGATTTAACATTTCTATTTCTATTTATTATTAATATTCTTCTTTTATTTATTTTACTTTAATAACATCTCATTTCTACTTAAATTGTTTTTTTTTTTTTTTTTTTTTTTTTTTTTTTTTTTTTTTTTAATCGTTAATTTATTTATTTTTCATCATTAATTTATAAAAAAAACCGGTATAAACCAACCTCTCCTAAATTAAATTACTTTCTTTAAAATAATTCGTTGCTCAATCTTGTATTATGTTGACTGAATATAATTTTAAAAAATTTTCAGCATTCAATCCATAATGCCTTCGAATGTTTGATAATTTTTCAAACTAACTACTAATGTTTCATAATTATGATTAATAATCTAATTTCTATGCCTATATCTATACTCTAAATCTTATACATATATATACTCTTATATATACTCTATTTACTTACTATCTATGGGTTTCCAGGCGTCCCCTTCCCCCTAAATTGTAAAAGAAATTTTTTTTTTTTTTTTTTTTTTTTTTTTTTTAAACCTAACTCTCAGTTATTATCATTAGATATGTGTAATATGGTTTTAACCTATTCTTATGTACTACTACTTTCTTTCTATCTGTCTTTATCTCGCAGTTTACACCTTTATTTCCTACTACTTCATATGGACCAATATATATTGGATCCAACTTCTTCCTATTTTCGTTTCTTAATAACACTAGACTCCCTGCTTCGTATATACTATCTTTTACTCTATAATCTTTATCAAATCTATTTTTTCTTTCTAATTTCTTTTTACCTAGTACTTCTCTCGCGTCTCTATGAGCTATTTGCAATTTGTTTTTTAAATCGATATTGTAGTCTTCGTAATTGTAAAGTGGTTCTACTTTATTCGTAAGATTTGATGGTAGTTTGCATTGCTTTCCGTATACTAATTCGTATGGTGTATAGTTTGTTTCAGAGTGTACTGCTGTGTTATAGCAAAATGTATAATATGGCAACCATTTATGCCAGTCTGAATGATTTTCAGTAACATATGTTCTTAAATACGCTCCTAACACCTTATGCGAATTTTCCAATGCTCCTATGCTTTCATGATGATATGCAGTAGAAAATATTTGGTCTATTTTCAGCATCTTACACATTTCTTTAAATACTTGACTCATAAATTCTGTTCCTTGATCCGAAGCTATCTTCTTTGGTACTCCATATTTTAAAATGAAATTTTCTACCAATCCTTCAGCTACGGAATTTGCTTCTTTGTTCTTCAATGGAACATTTTCTATAAACTTAGTCAATTCGTCTTGTATGGTAAGTATATATTTATACCCTTCTTCTGTGTCATCTAAAGGTCCTACGAGGTCTACAAATATTTTCTCAAAGCTTGTCTCGCTGGTTGATGTTATGACCATTGGTTGTTTTTTCACGTTTATGTGTTTGTTTCGTTGACATGTTTCACAATGCTTAACAAAAGTTGCTATATCCTCTTGCATTCCCGTCCAAAAGTATTTGCATTTAATATTTTTAATCATACGATTAATACCTGCATGTCCACTTGTTGGTAATATATGATAATCGTTTAATAGTAGTTTCTTCATACCTGGGTCAGTTATCCTTATCAAATCCTTCATAATGTGCACTTTAATATTCATATTTTTAAAAATTTCGTTCAATTTCTTTTTCATATTATTTAAATTGTTTTGTCGACGGCCGTCATTCAATTTTAATAATTCAGTTTTCGAGATATATAAATCTCCTATTTTTAATGGACCAATGATTTTCTGCACATCTTTCCACAGCAATCTGCCGAATGTTGTGTTTTGATTTTCTGTGCTATCTTTTGGTTTAACCATTAATAAACAATTCTTCTTCGGTATGTATGCTAATATTTTATTTGGACCCAAAATTATTTCTTGTTGATTTTTTAATTTTTCTATCTCCTCTTCGAAACTATCTACTATTTTTAATTCGACTAATTTCAAACCTGTTAATGGTGGTTGTAATAATTCATCTATAATTTGCTCATCCGTTTTTTCATTGTCTTCAGCCTCTTTGGTTTTTGATCTGGTCATTATTAGAATTTTTAAATCCTCAGATGATATTTGTATTCTACTTAAAGCATCTGCGGTACAATTCTCTTTACCCGGCGAATATTCTACATAGAAATTATATTCTTCTAACAAAAGTCTAAATTTTGTTAATCTCGATGATGGTTCTTTGAGTGAAAACAAATAAACTAACGGTCTATGATCTGTCAAAATTTTGAACCGTCTTCCAAATAAATATGGTCTATAGTGTTTAATAGCCCATACTATAGCTAGCAGTTCTTTTTCTATAGTGCTATAATTTTTCTCAGCACTATTTAATGTCTTACTTGCATATGCTATAGGTCTATCATCATTATTTGAAAGTACTGCTCCTAGAGCAAAACCTGAAGCGTCTGTTCTCAATATAAATTCGCCTTCAAAATTTGGGAATTGTAAAATTTTTGGACTTATCAAAAATTCCTTGATTGCTTCGAAAGCTTCGACACAATCTTTTGTAAAGTTAAATTTAACGTCTTTTTTCAGTAGTTTATTTAGTGGAATTGTTATTGATGCAAAATTTGGTATAAATTTTCTGTAATAGTTTGCAAATGCAACGAATCTCCGTACTTCGTCTGCATTTTCTGGTTGTGGAAATTTTCTAATCGCGTCAGATTTTGATGGATCTGGCCAAATGCCTTTCTCCGAAATTATATGGCCTAAATATAAAACCTCCTTCCTTAGAAAACTACATTTTCCAGGATGAATTTTCAAATTTACGTCTCTGAGCCTTTGAAAAACTTCGATAAGATTTCTGTTATGGGATTCTAAACTATTCCCGAAAATTATCAAATCATCCAAATATACAAAACATCTAGAATATGTTAACCCTGACATTGCTATCGACATCATTCTTGAAAACGCACTGGGTGAAATTTTCAAACCCATTGGTAATCGTGTCAATTGGTAATGTCCATTTTCAGTGGAAAACGCAGTACATGGTCTACTTTCTTTATCTAACTCCATTTGATAATAACCCTGACTAAGATCTATGCATGAAAAGTATTTCGCGCCTCCTACCATATCATATATATCGGTAATATTTGGTAGTGGAAATTTATCATCCTCAATAACGTCATTAACTTTTCTATAATCGATTACCATCCTAAATTTTTGTAATCCCGTTATTGGATCCTTTTTCTTTGGTACTATCAATACTGGTGAATTCCATGCTGATTTTGATGGTTCTGCTATCTTATTTTCCACCATTTTCCGTATTTCTTCCTGAATATCCTTTTTCTGAGAGTGTGGTACTCTGTATGGTTTTGTATATTTAGGTGTTGTTCCTTCTTTTAATTGAATTTTAACTATACCAGCATTTGTGATTGTTAATTTGTCTCCATTTAAATGAAAAATGTCGTTAAATTTGGTACAAATCTGTTTTACACAATTTATTTCTTCTGCGTTTAAGGTGTCATAATTAATGTCTTTTAACAGTTTCTCTGCACGTGTTTGTGGTTTTTCTTCTGATAGTTCGTAATTTAATATATAATGGTCGTTTAGACTAAAAGATTCTGGTTCAATCCAGTTTAATTTTACGTCACTATCTCTTGTGTTTAATATTTTTATTGGTATTTTACCCTTTACGATTTGGGATATCGATCCAGCCATGAAAACCCCTTCGCATAATTCTGATTGATGAAATATGCGTTCACCTGTTAATTTTGTGTCTATCCAATAGGTAGCTTCACAACGTGGTTTTACCATTATGGTATTGAAATTTTCTTTACTTATTATTGGTAAAATGATTTTTTCATCATCTATATTAAGCTCAAGAATAAATTTTTCCAAATTTATTTTGGCTTGAAAATCTTTTAGAAAATTTGCTCCCAAAATACCATCTACTGGTACGGGAAAATTATTTTTAACAATATGAAAATTGTAATCAATGTTTATTGATTGAAAATTTAATCTATTAACACAAGTCCCTAATGTTTCGAGATGTCCCGAAATCCCATGAATAGTTGTTTTATTATTTATATCTATTCTATTGTCTGTTAAAATATTTTCTTTAATGGTACAGATAGATGCACCCGTGTCTATTAAAAATGTCGCGTTTTTGTTATTTATTTTAATGTCTATATATAGTCCATTTGAAATATGTAGTGTGAAAATAACGTCATCGCCTAATTTGTGTAATCCCCTCCCGATTGGTTGGCTGCCCCCTCGGTGGGTTGCTCGTTTCCCTTTTCGGTAATTGCGAGGATTCTTGGATTTGGTACATTTTCGTTGGCTGTTCTGTTGTTATAATTAACATTTCCATTTCCATTTTGACGTCTATTTCCTGTATAATTTCTACTGCCGTTATTATTTGAATTATTATTATTATTGTTGTTATAGTTTCGATTATTATTGTTATTATAGTTTCGATTATTATTGTTATTATTATAATTTCGATTATTGTTATTATTTTTATTATAATTTGAATTATTACCATTATTTCTATAATTATTATTATTATTATTATTGTGATTATTATTATTTCTGTAATTATTATTTCTATTATTGTTATATCCGTTATCATTATATCTATTATTTGAATTATTATTATATCTATTACTATTTTGTCTGTTTTGGTTATTATTATAATTATTATTTCTGTTATTCATATATCTCATTACTTCGCTGGATCTTTCGGTACCTGGATCCAATTCAAGTAGATGATTACAGGCTTCCTTAAATTCTGTATATCTATTACAGTCCAACACAATTTTGTACCTGTCGTTAACTCCTTTTTTTAGAAAAGCTAAACCCCTTCGGTTATTCGCTGCTGTTAATGTTGGTCTTGCCGTTTCGCTTTGTTGCTGAACTTCCAATTCAGTCATGCGTGAAATCAGACCTTCAATGTCTGTGATGAATTCTCGCATTGGTCGATTTCCTTGCTTAGTATTATTCAATTTATTTTGAATAATTTCAATAGAGTCCTTACAACCACATTTTGTTTTTAGTATATTTTTCAGTTCCGAAAAAGTGGTAACTATGGTTGTTCCAATTTCTGTTAGTGCTTTGCCTTGTATTTTGCATTTTGTTAAGAATTTTATCAATATAGCCCGATCTTCAGCTTTCAATATGTCGTGATAAAATTCTACGCTGTTTATAAAATCTCTGATTTTTTCTTCTCTTGTCTCTTCTTTTTCTATAAGTAATGTGGGCAGCTTTTGCGCCACATTAAAATCAAAATTAGCCATTCTGCTATTTGATTCTTCCACTATATTTTCTGTTAATAAATCTTCTGCCTCCTTATAATCGTCTTCGTTACTTAACTCCTCTTGTTTTATTTCTGTTATCAGTTCTTCTGTATTTTCTTCCTCACTCTCCTCTCTTATTGTTTCGTTAAGATATTCTGCAGATTTGTCATCTAAAATTTTACTGACTTCTTCGTATAATTTATCGAATTTTTCTTTATATGCTAGCGCTAATTGGTTGTTTACTATATAAACTTTTCTCCAAGTTTCCGAAAAGTTTGTTTTAATCTCCTGAATAAAGGCTATTTTACTTAAAATATACCCAGAACTATACTTTCTATTAGGTGTTTTCTTAAAATTTGTTAATATACTCTTTAAATTACTTATCCCATTATCTAATATACTTATCATATTCTATATTATATATATATATACTGTCATTCTACAGTAATTATTATTATTTACCAAAATACTATTTATATCCTATACCATAATTTTATGATTAAAACAAAGTTATTTATATAAAAAAAAATCCCTCTAATTTATATTTACTCAAAACTCTCCTATTCATATACTTTTATTTTTATACTAACATACTCTATTTATACTATAATATCCTAATGAAAATATTTTCCAAAGCAAAAATCTATAGTACAAACTTCCGAAAAATTTATATATATATAAATTTATATATAATAGAATACCCTTCGGGGTTTCATATATAAATTCTATAAATATAAATTCTTGTGATGTAAAGTGGAACGAAAGTGGAACGATTTTATATATATTTAAATAGACTACCCTCAGGCGGTCGCTATATATATATTTGTATCTATTATGTGCCTACACTAATCTTATAGAAAAACTTAGTCGGTACCCAAACCTAATGTATTTTTTTTTTTAAACTATCTATTTTTACTACTAAAATATTATGTGCTACATTTAGCTACTATTCTACTCATAAATTTAGTATTTATTCAGTGATTTGAAAAATTCCGACTACGTGGTACATAGAAGAAGTTTTACTTCGAATTTACTATGTGACCCAATTTAAATGAACAAAATTACTACCAATTCGAATGATTAAAAGATTGAATGAGTAAAATCTTCATTAATATATATTTTTTTTTTCATGAATGTATAAAAATTAAATTACGCAATTATAATTTGTCAATTGCTTTGAATATTTTCAGAACTTCTTCTGTTAAGATCGCGTTTGGCACGGCTACAAATTTATTATGTATAAAATTTACGCTAATATTTGCCCTTATTGGGTTATGTAATTTTCCGTTAATATTCTTAATTTTATGGCCTGCCATTTTCAATAATCAAAATAAATTCGTTAATAGTTATAAGAAAAATTTTTTTTCAAAATATTTATCTACAACATTTAAATTATACTGCGGCAAGTGTTACTTGCCGTTTAATGTTATTATCTAAATATTTCTTTGCTTTGTACAATACGAAATAAATCACGATAACCAGTGCTAAGATAATAATTATTAATTGAATGTCCGAATAGCTTCTTTTACTATTATCGACACTGTTGGTGGATACACCAGCATTGTTATTAACGAAGATTTCTTCCTCTTTGGTGGAAGAGCTTCCCATGTTAAAAAAAATATATTATTATCAACACAATGCAAAGAAATATTTAAATATAAGTAATGTTACTCTATCGAAAAGAATTTTCAAGAAAAAACAAGAATCATTCACGATACATATACAGATGTATGTATAAAGTAATTTATTTACTTTTGGGTTATAGTTTATTTTGGGTTATGGTAATTTGGTTTTTTTTTTCAAAAAAAAAAAGATGATTTCTAAATTATTCTTTATATTATGTTCATTACTAATAATGAAAATTTTCCGATAACATGTGTTATGTATATATCAAAGTATTTGGAATTTGATATTTTAGTTTTATTTATATTTTTTTTTTTTTTTTTTTTTTAGTTATTTTTCTTTTTCAAGTGCAATTGACCCTTCATTTGTCGTATTGCATATTTATTTATAAAAGTAAATTATTTTTTTTTTTCGTTATTTTTCTTTTTCAAGTGCAA